>PVIU01001585.1:202500-206668 GCA_004026605.1 Ondatra zibethicus | reverse complement strand
ATAGATAATAGATAGATAGATGATAGAGAGACATAAAGAGAGATATAGAGAGATAGATGATAGATAGATAGATAGATAGATAGATAGATAGATAGATAGATAGATGATAGGTAGATAGATGATAGATAGATAGATGATAAATAGACAGATGATAGATAGATAGATAGATAGATAGATAGATAGATAGATAGATAGATAATAGATAGATAGATAATAGATAGATAGATGATAGAGAGACATAAAGAGAGATATAGAGAGATAGATGATAGATAGATAGATAGATAGATAGATAGATAGATGATAGGTAGATAGATGATAGATAGATAGATGATAAATAGACAGATGATAGATAGATAGATAGATAGATAGATAGATAGATAGATAGATAGATAGATAGACAGACAGATAGACCATGCCTCCTTCTTAACCAGTAATTCAGTTCTACTCATTTTCCTAAAACATGTTTTCTGAAATACACATAGAAATCACAGAATAATTGCCCCCAAACAACACTAATAATAAGAGGCCTATGTTGTATCCAGGATATAATTTTACTTTGTTTTATTTGAAAATATTCTTTTTATTTTATGTGTTTGAGTATTGTACCTCCATATATGTATGTGTTATGTACGAACACACAAGTATGTATTTGTATATATGTATGTGTATATGTATGTCTGTGCATTGTATGTGTGCAATGCCCTTGGAGGTCAGAAGCGGGCATCAGATACTCTGGCCTGGAGTTACAGTTGTAAGATAGCACGTTGATGCTGGGAACTGAGTTCAGGTACTCTGCAGGAGCAGTGAGTGCTCCTAATGACTACAACCCAACAGATATAATTCTCAAGTCTCCTAAATTCTATGCCCCTTCCTGGTGACTACAGTAACCCTTCCTTGCTATGACTTTATATAACAAATGCAAGCATATATATAATTGTAAGTCTGAAAATCTTCTCCCTGAACATCTGACCTTCCTGGCCATTCCTTTCTCGCTTGTTTTATAATTACCATTCTCAAGAAAGGAGTGTTCTCTTCCACAGTACTATGCAGTGACTTATGATCCTCGGATTTACTTCCCATTCTCACAATGCAATCCGTACTACAATGGTCCTACTGAGGATGCCAGGATTCACTTCTCTTTGTGTGAGCATGTGAGGATATGTGGACTCCAGAGGTCTGTGTTTTGTGTGTCTTCCTCAGTTGCTTTGCCTGTGTTTACTGAAGCAGGAGCTATAGTTGAACCCAGAGCTCACAGGTCCAGCCAGTCTAAGGCATGGTGTTTCTTCAGGCTTGCTTGGAGGATCCCCCACTCTGCCTTCCAGGTGTGTGACTATAGCTAAGCTTTCATGGTGCTCATTGCGGGGTTAGTTTATTTTCAACCATAACGTAAACTATTCAAAAACAGAACTTACAGGCTGTCATTCTTCGTCTTGTCCCTGATGCACTCCTGAAATGGTCACAGATGAGCAACACTTTGTTTGGAAAGTTACTGAGACGACTCTGACTATCATTACCCAGAAGGTCAGGGTACACGGAAGAGTACATGAATATCCTTTGCTAAAACTTGCGCATATTCTGTTTGTCTTACCCATAGTGCTTGGCTTCAGTATTACAATGAATACTGGATTAAGGGCAAGAAATAATATATGTGACAAGAAGCATTCTAATTTATCAGTCAGGACCAAGTCATGTAGCAGTGACTGTATAGATTATGCAAATAATTTAATGTAACCTTTAAATATTGTGTGGGATTCCAGACATGAAGAAGCATAAGCCACAGCCATTGTCAAATGATTTCTGAAATATCTCCAGCAAGGAGAAGAGAGAAAGAACCTGATTTAATAATATCCTGAAATCTTGTGAGATATTTATAGCCAAACCATAGACACAGTTGGCCCATCATTAAATTCATTTCTAGTCAACAAATCTTGTTGGAGCTCTCAAGAACAGAGAAATTAAAGCATAATTTGTCTGGGACCATTTTCCCCTGCACACCTCATCTTTACTTAGAAAATCAATTTGTATCATTGATAATATCATTCAAATCAGACCAACCCCAAATTGTTAGAAGGTAATTCAGTTTTCTGTTGAAGCAATTTGATACTTGTTCTGATTCGCAATTTTCATTTTGTTTGTTAATGAAAAAAATTAATGAGCAATGTTACCAGAAATACAACCCATCAAAGCACTGACAACATCACACGGGCTTGCCAACGACTGCATGCCATGTTCACTGTGCAGCCGGACCTCTGCAGTAGAGGCACCACCGACCAAAGGGCACAAACAAGAGCTCAGAGTAAGATGACATCACACCTACCTTTGCATTGATTCGTATTCTTGTCAAGAATTGCCTTCGTGGATACAATTTTTCCATACCTGAGGGAGAGAGAGAGAGAAAGAGAGAGAGAGAGAGAGAGAGAGGAGAGAGAGAGAGAGAGAGAGAGAGAGAGAGAGAGAGAGAGAGAACAAAGCTCTATGTTATTGAAACCCAGTTAAGATGCTTAAAAGACCTTCATGAACTTTGGGGCACACACTTCTGAGCAGGGGTGCATCTGGGAGGGAGAGTCCCATTCTCAACCAGGGTGATCTTATCCCAGCTATTCTTGGTAACACTGGACCCCTCTGCTATAGGTAAGCTCTTGGCTGTGCCTTCAGGAATATGTCATCAGGTTAGCACAGGCATCCAAAAGAGGAAACCAAGCAAGGTTCAGTGGCCCCTATGGACCTCTAGAAAAACAGTGAGGATGGAACCACTAGGCTGAGTTTTGTGCCCCATTCTTACTCAGACCTCAACTGTCATCTTCAACACTTTAGCCCAACTCCTCCCAGCCACCACATCTTCTTTTGTAGACCTGAGAAGTTACAGACTGGGCGTCATAAGCGGTACCCTGGATTCCAGCTCAAGCCACCTGCTAGCCAGATGCTGTTGCACTTCTGCAATCTCAGCAAGTGAGAGGTAGAAACAGGAGGATTGAGAGTTCAAAGTCATTCTTGGTCACACGGGGAATGCAAGGTCAGCCCGGCATATGTAAGATTCCATTTCAAACTACTACTGCTGCTGCTACCACTACTACTGATGATGATGATGATGATGATGATGATGATGATGATGATTTACATGCATCACACCCTCCAGTTCAACTAAGCTTTATGTTTTGGGATGTCCAGGAGAACATAGTAGTCTAGCTAAACAAATAACCTAGGCATCCACCTGCCATGGCTCAAATCTCAGTTCCACCTGGATGTGTTTGCCTGGGAAACCACCTGAACTCTTTGCACCATTTCAGCTGCATGGTGATGTTGAGAACCATATTTAAATAATGATTCAAGGGCTGCAGAGACAACTCAGTGACTGATGAAGAGCTGGCCGCTCTTACAGAAGAAACTGGTTTGATTCCAGCACCCACATAAGGGCTTACAACCACCTGTAACTCCAGTTCGAAAGGATACTACCCTGGCCTCAGCCAGCCCCAAGGGCACTTGGGGTGCACAGACACACAGACATACATGCAAGTAAAACACTTGTATACACACGAATTACAAAATAAATATATTTAATACATAAAAAGCAAATTGGATTCCGACTAGCATTGGATAGTTATAGAGAAGAATACAGAACATGGTCTTCCTTACAGTCTTTTTCTGAGGGCTGATGTGGTCTTCAGGGTTGCTCTGAGGGCTGGTAGGGTCTGCAGACTTGCTCAGAGGGTTGTCTGGGGCTTCAGGGTTGCCCTGGGGGTTTATGGGGCTTACCTGGAAAGCTGAGGACAGTGTCAGGTGCAGAGAAGCTGCCTCTACACTAACTATTCTTCACAGCATGCTCTCCAATCACCTTCTGTAGAGGACCAGTCCCTGAGAATGGTCAAAATCTTCCACTAAGAAATGTGGCCAATAGGGCTGCGGATGAGGCTCCACAGAGAGCTTGCCTAGCAGGCAGAAAGCTCTGGGTTCAATCCGCAGAACTGCTTAAAGTACATGTGGTGGTGCATGCCTGTCATGCCAAGTATTGGCAGGAGAGTCATATGTTCAAGACATCCTTAGTTATGCAGGAAATCAGAAGCTTCTCCTGTGCACGTTGGACACAGGAGAAGTTCTACCATCACTATATACACACCCTTCATTTTTTACTTTTTAAAAAATATTTTTCATATGCTATATTTTGATCATA
>PVIU01001585.1:0-197500 GCA_004026605.1 Ondatra zibethicus | reverse complement strand
GTCAGAGGACAACATGAGCGAATCAGTTCCCTCCTTTTACCATGAGGGCACAGGAATGAAACAGAAGTCTTTGGCTCTGGCATCCAGCACTTTTACCCACCACTCCATCTCACTATTCAGAGCTAATTATATGTATCTTAGACATAAGAGAAATAAACATCAAACTGATTTCTTTTCCAGGCAATTAGGTTACTATCAAACAAAGTATTCTTTCCATGGTACGAGTAGGACCACCACCATGTAGTATGTACCATTTCAATTCCACAATTCTGCACTTCAAATATGACCTACTCTACACAACAACAAACTGGTCCTCCAACTTCAATGCCCACGCACAGGCCATCGGAGCTTCTTAGCACTGATTGGCTGGTCCTGTGAGTAGACATCCTGCCTCTGTGGACAGTGCATAGAACTGTAGAACTTGCATGTTTTACAAGGCCCCTGGGGAGTTGTATGCTGATGATGTCCTCTTAAGAAGCACTACTCCAAAGATGAACCAAGCCCAGAAGACTTCCCTTTCCCAGGCCTCAGGACTCAGGGGAAAAGACAGACAGCTGCAGGCAGGAATGCTGTCCACAGAGCAGGGAACAATGAGTTTGTCAGCACCAGGACCCTGCAGACAACTTTCTTGTTGATAGCACACCCTCCTAAATGTGGTATGAATTCCACTACGCAGCACTCTTGGCTTTCAAGAAGGGGTCTATGCTGACTCTACAGGAGAAAACGGTCTTAATAAATGATCAAAGAAAATTCAAATGGAATCTGAGGAAGGAATAAAAAAACTTCCCCAACAAGCAGTCTTCTAGAGGAGAAGTTCTAGCTGAGCAAGCTTCCTGCCTGCATTGCGTCAGGATCAGGCCCATGTGGTGGAGCAGGTGGCTATGTGCTAGAGGTCAGGGGCTGGGCTCTGTCTAAGGACGATCAAAGCCCAAAGGGGCAAATGAGTCACATTCTACAGGTCACCTAGAAGGTATTTGCTGTTCCATGCTTTCAACTGAAAACCTGTTCCTTTGCTTAAGTAACAGTCCATGTTGAAAACTAAGGAACCTTTGTATGGGGGTACATGCTTGTATGGGCACACATATGTACGCATGGGTACTGTACACAAAGCCAAAGGCTAAGGTGCTGTTGTTTTCCATGTGCCATCTATCTTTGTGTCATTACAGGGTCTCTCATTAATCTGGGGGTCAGGAAGCTCCACGGATGCTTCTCTCCACCTTTGCTCCCCAGCCTTGGGCAAACAAATGCAGGCAACCAGGCCCAGTTGTTTTTATGTAGGTTTGGGGGATCAAATTCAGGTCCTCACCCTTGCAAACAAGCCCTTTACCATCTGAGTTTTCTCTCCAGCCTCCAATGATTCTTTTCCCCCCCAGTTTTCACTCAATGTTATTAATCATTTAGCTAATGCAATGACAGCTCACAACTTGGGTTCAGCTGCCCTGACGTTCCTTTGCAGATGTTTTTTAGGAAGAAAGACAAAAAAAAAAAAAACACAGGCACTGTCTAGGTTACACTCTTCCTTCACCTAAAATAAGTTAATCCCTTAAATCATGATGCTGATACAGTGGGGAAATTGGCAAACAGAAAACAATTAGTAACTACGTAGTGTTTCTACCCATTCATTAATCATAAGCTGGTGTAAACCAGAAACAGCCATGGTCAACCCAAAGCAGATATTCTCAATTTGTTTTTCATTCAATTTTATTAGTTTTTAAAAGATTTATTTTATTTTTAAGTGTGTGTGTGCACATGCATGTGTGCATATGCTTGTGTGAGTATAGTACCTGTGGTGGTCAGAAGAGGGCACTGGACCCCATGGAGTAAAGATGGCTGTCATCTGATGTGGGCTGTGGAAACAGAACTGAACTACAGTCCTCTGCAATAGCACTCTGCACTCTTAACCTCCGAGCCATCTCTCTCAAATTTTTTTTTAAATGAAAGGTTGCATAAGTCCATCTTCATGAAATATAATGTATTTTGAGGTATCTGCCCTCACACCCTACTTCACTCCCCTCATCTCATCTGATATCTTCAATTTTTAAAAACAAAAGTGCATCCCAAGGTTGCTAATTCTTACGCTTAAGAAACCCTAAAATGGTACCTTGGGTTATAAGTTGGATTTTATAGTAGGTGTCCCAGTTTCATTTCTGTTGTTGTGATAAACTACACAACAATAAAGCGACCTGAGGGAGAAAGGGGTTCGTGGCAGCTTCAGTTCCAGGTTCCAGCCCATCACTGTAGGAACGTCAAGGTAGGACTGTCACATCACACCCACAGTCAAGAAAGAGGGAAATGGGTGCATGGTCACTTCCTTGCTTGCCCATGCTTAGCCCGCGTTCTCCACCCATATAGCTGAGGACTTCTTGATTGACGAATGGTGCCAACTACAGTGGGCTGGGTCCTCGCACATCAATTTATTTAATTAAGACAATCCCTGAGAGACATCCCTACAGGCTGACCTAATAAAGACCACCCCTCATTGAGACTCTTCCCAGGTGATTCTAGGTTGTGCCAAGTTGACTAGTAAAGTCAATAATGGCACAAGGGGAATCTAGCATCTTAACCCATGGCAGCAAAAAATAAGTTTCCATGTAAACAGAACTGAGAATCAGCCGAATGTTTGATATTTTTCTTTTGATTATTTGTTTTTCTCTAAGTACACAACACTTTGCCACGTTCAACACTCTTTCATATTTCATCAGTGAATATAAAAAGGCTGCAGACTTTAGGTTCAAATAATAAAGATTAGCCTCTCATCCCAATCTGATCTGAGATAAATGTCTCGACCCCTCAGTCCTGTTTCTTGATCTGCACAAAACGACCACTGATCTCTACTCTGAACATTGGCTGTAAAGATAAAATGAACAGTGTGTGTTAAAACTCTCAGCATAATGTGTAACAGGTTGACATTGCTCTCATTCCCTCTCTAATTCATGCCATGTTACCTATGCAGTTAGTGCTCAGCATGAAAATGACTCAGGTATTTATACTCTTGACATTCCATGTCACCAGGATCTCCCTACTTGTTGCCTATGGAGGTTCCTTATCCCACCATACATGTATGAACTTCTTTGTAAAATGCAGAGCCAATGAGAAATTTGCTCTTAATTCACTCCTCCTCCTTCTGGTTGCACCTAACATCTCAGTCTGGTCTCCAGGCTCAGTCACTGTCCATGCTACCTTTTCTGATGTCCTTGCCCCTTCTCCTTCCTCCATCATGGTCTGCTCTAGTTCCCTAGCCCATACTATACCATCCTCCACTTCCTCCTTTCCTGGCCACCAGCCATGAAAGTTATTGTGGCTGGCTGACCACCTCTTAACCCTGACATTCCTTGGTCCCCACTGCCTGTCAGCTTCTCCTTGATTCATGTACAACTGAATGTGAACAGTGCCACACCCCCAGGGCCATTCTGTCAGAGTCCAGTTCTCTGACAGTATCAGTTCCAACTGTGTCCTTGTTGATCTTGGAGAGTTTAAATGCCTCTCAGGAATTCATGGGTCTCCATTTTAGAGTTTTTCCTAATCTATCCCAAAGTATTTGCCACTTAATTATTCCAAAGAACCCACGATCTAGGTGCCACTGGATCATAAGGTGTGGTTTTAATAGTAAATATATTTTCTCATTATTGTACTGCACTGTGTTTTATCATTTCTTATCCAGATGTTGAAGACTTCTAGGATAGACTGAGTGCAAATCTTGTATTTTCTTACACAGGGCAGCATGTTATTTGTTCATTGGATGAATGAATAAAAAATAATACAGTGTATAGTCCCCTCAGTACCAACAATGGGATCCGAAGGCAAGGAGAGTTAGCTAGATATAAAGATTGATTTCCCATTTTGCAAAGTGTAGTAAGAGGCGAGTGGGCCACAGTCCCGCCGCCCAGCTCCCAGCTGCACGGCTAGCTTAAGCCCCAAAATAACCACACAGAAATTGTATTAATTAAATTACTGCCTGGCCCATTATATCTAGCCTCTTTCTGGCCAACTCTCACTCTTGATTCAACCCATTTTTAATAATCTGTGTGTCACCACGGGGTCATGGCATTCTGTTCTGTCTACTCTGCCCACCTAAGGGCTGCCCTATCAAAAGGCCAAGGCAGTCTCTTTACTTAACCAATAAAAACAACAAAAATACAGAAGGATCTCCTACACCAGCAAAGCAGCCAAATGTATATTTTACCACAACATCAACACACTATTTCCTCATATCTGATACTCAGTATATAACTTCACCTTATCCAAGGACAGGGTGAGGCATACATAACACCACAAAGGACCAAACTCAGAGAAGGTTTTGCTTGTTTGTTCATTTTTAGGATTTAGTTTTAACTTTGAACCTGTGTATTTGTGCATATCTCTGTGTGTGAGGGGCTGTGCATGTGAGAGTGCAGATGGCCACGGAAGCCAGAAGGGGCTGTCTCATCATCTACTGGAGCTGGAGATACAGTAGTTGTGAGCCACATGACATGACAGTTCTAGAAAGAGAATTGGGTCATCTACCACAGCAGTAGAGCACCAAGCCATCTCTCTAGTCCTCTGAGAAAGGGTTTCAAGGTCTTTAGTATAAAACATTTTACAGGTTCACATTCTGTTAAGTCAACAAAGACAAGCCAAAAGAGGAGGAGGAAGAGAAAGGAGAAGGAGGGAAAGGAGTAAACAAAAGAGAAATTCATCTACCAAATGGTGACTGCTATAAGCTGTTTAGTGGATAGATGGTTGCATTATTGAAATGAGTATCCAGCACAAAGAACTCAACATATTCCCAGCGAGATTTATGAGTAAGGGCAACATACCCCGGTGTCTGTGACATCTTTCTGAGCTTCATAACATTTAAAACATAACTCTGTGATTAAATTACATAATGATGCAACTGCTTTGTTGAAAAATTCAGAACCCACAAAGGACAAAATAGAACCATACAACCAGAAAAGAAGTAGCTTCATACAGATCATTTTTATTTTTCTTAAAGGTAATGCATACAAGAATCAAAACTGATAAAAAATCAAGGCCAGTTTCCTCAGTTACAAAACTGTAAAAGAGAGTCAGGAGAGGTGACATCATGGGTCAGTGTTCTGGCTGCACAGGGCTGACAACCTGAGTTTAGATGGCCAGAACTCACATAAAAACCAAACCTGTAAGCAAGTGGATGTACTCCCAGCATGCCAACATGGAGGATGTAGGAGACTGAGATGAGAGAAGCACCAGAAACAGAAGGGCCAACTGGTCTACCTCCTGTATCAATCAAGGTGGAAAGATGGATCCAACACCCGAAATTGTCCTCCAGCCTCCACATGTGTGCATGTTGTGGCACATGTATGTCTATTCTCCCCCACCCCTCTCTCTCTCTCTCTCTCTCTCTCTCTCTCTCTCACACACACACACACACAATTCTCCCCCACCTCTCTCTCTCTCTCTCTCTCTCTCTCTCTCTCTCTCTCTCTCTCTCACACACACACACACACAGTATTTAAGTAAAAGAGAACATGAACTTTTTATTTCAATACATCAGTCTTTTGGTATTAAAGTTTGAGAATCACATTGGATGAAGATTCTACGCCTAACCCCAAACAAGGGGCAGCTGTGGAACTATGCCAGAAAGCACAAGTTCTATACATATTCAAATAAATCCTAATATCATAAATCAATGATGTGGTTCAATCATCTCTGTGAAATAACCACTTTCATGGATTTCCTGTATTATTACACAGAACATTTGAACTTCCCTCCCTGGCATGGTGGAAAGGCTTAACAAGGGAGTACTTTGAAAACACTCTGGATAAACACAGGCTTCTCATGGTCATTCACCCAGAAAATAGAAGTGTTGGGAAGTGATACACATTGCCTGATGAAAACTGCAAGGTGATGGTATAATTTAATTCCGTGAAGTATAGAGGGCCAGAGGGATGGCTCAGTAGAGTGCTTACTGATCTTCCAGAGAACCTGAGTTTGGCTTCAAAATGGGTATTTCGGAGAGTTCACAACTGCCTGTAACTCCAGTGTTAAGGAATTAGTTGACTTCTGGCTACAGAGGGCACTGATACATACAAGGCACACACACAAAAATACAACTGCACACAGATATGCAGCCACACATACACTCTCCTCTTCCCTCTTCTCTCTTGTGCGCTCTCTCTCTCTCTCTCTTTCTCTGGCTCATGCATACACACACACACACACACAAAGAGAGTGTACTGCAGAACTGATATAAAGCTACCCCAGCTCCAGTATCAGCCACTTCTGGTACTTTGTTTGCTTTAATCCTTTCACTGTGACCGCAGGTGCACACACCACGGGGTGCATTCCTCTCATTTCATGGGTATGCTGCATGACAAAACACTCCCTAAATACTTATTTAGTTTATGCAACTTGAGAGGGTCCTGGGCAAAGGGAAAAGGCAAGGCAAACTCCACCTTTCCCCTCAGACCAGGAAGAATGGAAGGTTTTTCTCTTAGACTCTTTTACCTGATCAACTCTTATTTATTTAATAGACTTTAGCATGGCTCTAACTTCCACCACAAGGAGATGCTCTTGATAGAATATCCTTGCTCTCACTATCCAAATCTCTGGTTTCTTACTTTCTAGAAACACATGTGACTATGAACCTTTGCAGTCAATCACAGATCACATCCCATAATGCTTAAGGAGAAACCCCATGGCTCATGTATATTTGTGGTATGTACAGTGTCTACAGCCCATAGGAACCCAGACAATATCTGATGATGTGATAATGCCCCTCCTAGAACAGTAAGACTAGCTGTTTATAGCTAGTGTTGTTAAGAAAAGCTGGGGGGGGGAGTTGTAAGCTGACTGATACATGCATTGTTCTTAGTTAATTATCCCGATTGTCCCCCACCCCCTACTTAACTGTGCTTTCATTCTCTATCACAGGCACTATTCACAGAACAATAAGCTCTTGGGTATGGTGTGTATTGCTTTGCTATTCTGGGTTGTAACATCATCTCAATGAAGACTCCAAAAGTATCTTAGCCCTCTGGTCCTTTGGGATGCTTTGCCTTATTTATACTATTTCAGTCAGAGGAGATGCAAAGTGTTCTGGCAGAAGCTGCACTTCAATCCCCCTCCCCCATCTCTCTCTCCTCAAACCCTGCCACATCTCAGAAAGCCCTCCAAATTATGACCCCCTCCCCCAGAGATGCTCAAGACAACTCCCACAGGGTATTTAAACTGCCCCCCCCCAGAAATCAGACACATGTTTTCTCTTTCTTCCCTGTCTCCTCTCTAAGGGGGTAGGAGGTGTGTGGGAAATCATTCGGTAGCCTTTTGCCCATTAAACCTGAACTTTTTCTAACTCGGTTTGATTAGGTGTGATTTGGCTTGTTGCTCTGGCACAAAGGCATGTCGGGGTGCAGAAACTTTTCACAAAGGTCAGTTTCTTTTTCTGGTCTCTGTTTCCACCGTCTTCTCTGAGTCTAACCAAATCTGATTACTAGGAATTTCTCAGAGCATCCCAGACTTAAGCCCAAACCTTCATCCTCTCTTCCTGCCTCTCTTCTGCCCACTGTCAGTTCTGTTGTTTGCTTCACTATAGTCTGAACTGCCTCCACCTCCTTCCCTTCCTCCTTCCCTTCCTCCTTCCCTCCCTCCTTCACTCCCTCCTTCCCTCTTTCTCTCTCTTTCTCTCTCTCAGCAAAATTGTTAGCTACAAACACAATTCGTGATAGTTCTTAATCTCGAGAACTATCTGAATTCCTGAACTGCTTTCCTTGATTGTATTATTCAGCCATTACAGAAAGCACAATGCAGAATCAGTGTCACAAAAGAAGTTAACCGAATGAGCAGGAGGTCAGCCTATGAAAACAGAACAGGCATGCTGGCTCACCCTTGCCGTTTCTGCCCTGGCAAAGCTGAAACAGAATTGACTGGCACCATAAACTACATAGCAAATTGGAGGGCAAATTGAGAAACCTAAGGAGATCTTATGAAAGAAAGGAAGAAAGAGAGAAGGAGACCATAACCCTGAAACATGCTGTATCTACAACATGCAAAATTACTAAAGAAGCTAAGCATATTTTCCTTGCATTAATAACTTGTAAAAAAAATAAAAGAAGTTCATCAGAAGCATAAAACTGTAAACTACATAAAAGTTTATATGAAAATGGGATGGCTAGCTAGAGCCTTGCTTTGCTTACTATTTCTGTGATAAACACCATGACCAAAAGCAGTGAACAAAGGGTTTCGGTGTATAGCCCACAAGGAAGGGGAACGCAAGGCAGGAACCTGGCGTCAGGAGCTAAAGGCCAGGCCACGGAAGAGTGGCGGTTACTGGATTGTTACTCATAGCTCGCTTAGCCTGCTTTCTTACACCATATAGGACCTCCTGCCCAGGGGTGGCGCCAACAGTGGAACGAACAGTATCATTAATCTATCATTAATCAAGATGACCCCGCAGACCTGCTTCTCTGCATGCTGATGGCGGTGTGCTCTCAGCTGAAATCCTTCTTCCTAGAAAACTCTAGCACCTGCCAAGCTGACAACAAAACCAACCAGAAAGCGGATGTATTGAGTTATTATTCAAGCTATGAACTAGCCAGCGTGTCGTGATAAGACAGCAAACCAGAGCCGTGCTCTGGATGAATTGCCTGCAGGGCTGAGCAAGAAGGACAAAAGTAGGACTTACAGGACTTAATTTACATAAATTAATTTATTAAATGGTAAGCTAGTAGCTACTTCTGTAAGTGATCACAAATTAGAAGGTCCTAAGTGTTTGTTAGCATGCTAGTCATGTTTCATACACATGCTTGTGGCGTGTGTTTATGTGTGTGCATGCTCAATGTTAAACGTATTTTCAGTTGATCCCTATCAATGTATTTGACAATTGCTACATTTCAAGCAAAATTTTTATATAGCTATGGAAATAACATGGTTTTTTTTTTCAGAAAAATATCATAAGAAAGAAGAGCTTTCTGTGTCTATCTATGTATACATGGGTGTTGCTCTTCCTAAAGCCACCACATTGGAGTCACTAACTAATTAGACTGAACCTTTTATAGAAATAACTAATCTCTCTGTTCAAACTTGTCAATGTGCTAGAAGGGTCCACTGAACACACTGAAAAGAGACACCTTCTGAAAGGTGTCTGTGAAATTACAGAACTTCAATTTCATGAGATGGCTGCTGGGTATTTTAAAGTACTTAATGCCAAGTTCCATTTGACAAGCAGACGGATATTCAAAACTCTTAAAATATGCATTGCATTGCTTTTCAAAATCATTTTATGCAGTACACACAAGCATCAAAATTTATAGAGTTCTTTATGGAATTGTTTTATATTTAACTTACTTATGTGTAACTACCATCTTTATATTGTTTGCAATTATTATATTTCAAGTTAAAGATAGTCATTCTCTTCATCTTACCTTTATATATTTTAATTATACTTAAAATTATGTTTTACATGGGCCTGGAGAAATGACTCAATGGTAAAGAGCACCTGCTGCACAATCATGTTGTTTACAGTTAGGACCCTAGCACCCAGGTCACATCCAGGGTGTTCTATGTGTGCCTGTGACCATAGGTCTGAGGGAGTGGAGACAGGAGAATGGTGTCTTGCTGGCATCCAACCTAGCCTAGATGTGATTCCCCAGGTTCAGAGAAATTCTGCCTCAAAAGAATAGGTAGAGAGTCTGAGGAAGACACTCAGTGCTCCTTTCTGGCCTCCACATATATACCTCCAAATATACTCAGACACAGACACATGCACAAATATACAAATCAATCTTTAAATAAGCACTGTATTATATACAAGCATTTCAATCGACACAAATACTGAATGATGGAAACATTCCTAACATATGTAAATTTTTAAATGAACGTAGAGTTTAAGACATACATCATTTCCCAGCTATAAGTTGTCTTGCACAGTGCTTTATCCAGCTCCATTTCCCGCATTAACCCTAATGATCATCAACCTCCCTGTATTCTATCGCAAGATTTGTTTTGCTTCCCGTACTGTTCAGTCTGTGCCTATGCTCACTTATTCCCTTCTCAGCGCTTTCTTCAAATGATTCAATGTATGTGTTTTCCTACAGCTTGTTTGTTTAGTTAACATTTTAAAGCACAAATAAATTATGATAAATGTTTGCCTGGCAACAGAGGCATGGCTTCACCTCATCCTTACCCCTCCCTCCTATGTATGAGAGCATTGAGCACTAATGATGGAACCGCTACCAAGTTCCACTTATGGTCTGAGTTTTAGTGTAGGCAAATATTTGTGATGTCATGTTTCATGGTGTCTGTATATTTCATTATGCTTAGAAGGAGAATCTTGAGTGTGTGTGTATATCTTTGAATACACCAGACAAAACGACCAACTGAAAATGATGTTATCCAAAGAGCATCCTTGCTGCCCAGTTCTTGTTCCTTAGAAGGTCTGTCTCTGCAAGAGTCTAGTCCATTCACAGCAGTTTATATTACGTCTGGACAAAATGCTTCTTGCTTGGAAAAGAGGCTTCGTATGAAACAAACTTACTAAACAAATATTGATGTATTTTAAATATTTGACAAGAAAATAAAGCTATTCTCTGGTATTCACACTAAGAAAACTATCAGAAGAGAAAGTAAATATCTATCTTAATTCAAGTTATTTCTTAACTACTATGTAAGCTATAGAACTTTATATATGGAACAGCACCCCAAACTGAGTCCTACAAGGTTACTGTATTTTGCCAAACAATCAGTATAAGCCATTTATGTCACTGCAGATTGGGTCAACATCAGATGTCATTTCTGTAAGGGAATGGATGCACCGAAAGCCAAATCTTTCCAGAGGTGACATCTGGTTATCGTGTGCTGTTATCTAAGCAAGCTTGGGTAGCAATCATAGGTCCTATCTAATCATGAGTCTTGTGGGGTTCTGCAGTCAGGACACTAAAATATGATCCAGCCTTCCTTTGGGGGAACAGAAAAATACAAAAACGTGGACAGTGGCATGGAGACTGCTGACAGACTCTTAGGCTCACCTAAAACCCACAAAAATCAATGAAAACCCAACTTATGGGGGTCTTTTCTGATGCAAATACACTGTTTACAGTCATATATACTTCTGTATTATATAAAAATTACATCACATTAATGTAGGGAAACAAAGCAGCCTAGATGTCAGCAGCATTCTTCAAATGACTCAACTTTTGTCCCCAACACAAGGGTCAAAGCTATGTAATGATTTGATTAGAAATGCGTCCTAACTCAGACCCCACTCTCCCCATTAAAAGTGTATCTTATGTATTTTTGCAAAGTTAAATATTTCTACCAGCATCCGAAGTAGGAATGTTTATTTCTCATGTTTGGTGAGCTTGTTGTTCCAAGTGTGGTCTACAGGGCAGTGGCAATGATGTCACCATTAGCTTCTAGAAAATTGCACAACTACTAAATCAGAGTTATATCTGAATTAAGATCACCAAGAATTCCTCACATATCCCTCGAATGAAAGACACTGTTTGAAGATATTCATTTGTGCAATGAAAACCCACTTCTGTTGAGCCTAAAAGCTAGAATATGGCCGAGAAGATGATTCCATCAACAAAGCAAGGTCATGTAAGCAAAAAACCCTGAGTCTGGGCTCTAGAACCCAGGTGAAAAAGACAGGAGGAGTGACGCACACCTGTCACCCCAGGGCTGCCGGGGCAGAGATGAATCCCTGAGGGTCACTGACCAGCTAGCCTAGTCTATGTGGTGAACTCCAGGCAGAAGGGAGACTATCAAAAACAAGATGGGCAGCTCCTGGGAGAGAATACCTGAGTTTTTCCTCTGGGTTCCATGTAGGAATGTCCCCCAACAAATTCCAGACATTTCTGCCAGAATTAAAGCTAGAAGAAAGTCACTTTTGTGCCAAGAATCAGATGTAACTTTGTGTGTATCTGTGTATGTGTATAGTTCAGAGCGTGTGAGCATACATGTATGCGCACATGTTCCATGGTGAACGTGCAGAGGTCAGAGAACAGCTTCTGAGTCACTCTCGCCTCCCACTTTGTTTTGAGGGAGCGCCTTTCCGATTGCTCTGCAGATTTCCAGTACACGTCGGCCTAGCTGACCCATGAGGATCCAGGTGGCTCTCACGTCTCCACTCTCTTCTCACCTTAGGAGTGCTGGGATTACAGACATGAACTGCTGCATCCGGCTTTATGTGGGGTCTGGGGATCTGAACTGGGGTTACTGGCCTCTCACACCAAGCGTTTTTACCTGTTTCCCACCCCTAGCTATAACTTCTTACATTAATTTTTGCATTTACAAAGTCAAGGGGCTAAAGTCTTATTTTCCTCTCCTCCTGGAAGATTTCATATCGCTTTCAACTGACATGTTTGCATAGTTATTACTAACTCATCTAGACATTTTGGGGTAGTCTAAATGTGAGCAAAATGCACTTTGATCTCACATCTGGAGACTTCTATACAGTATGCAAGGAAAAGCCTAGCTTAGGGACTGAGAGAACTCAGTCACAAACATAATGATGCATTTTTCACCTGGCCAAAAATTTCTCTGTAACTTTTTGTCAAACACATTGAGAGTAATCTGGCAGAAGTGCAATATGCGTTGCAAAGACTAAATCCATGCCAGCATTATGTAACAGAGACTTGAGGACAAGGTGCCAGATTTCACCAGCACCTGCATCAGTGTCAGGGAACACAGTGATGCTAAAACAAGCGAGCAAACATTCTGAGTCTATGAGAGTAACGTGTCCGGTGCAACTATTACATAGATCACAGATGAAAGGAAAGGTAAGGCTGGATGTGTCTGCACAGAACCAGTTCTTAATTTGTTATTACACCAAGTGTTCAGTGTAGGTGACCTGTGGCTGACACACCAGCCAGCCTCCTGCTGTCTTAAGCAAGCTACACTGTTGAATTATGGCTAGCATCAACGGCCTGTAGGACTAGCACAATGTGATACTGATCTCCCAAGTATTCAATCCCTGAACAATACCATCATCACCATGGAGCACGCCTCATATGCTTACTCCTGTTTTTAGATATTTTGCTAAAGTAATTTTATTTCAAAGTGATTTAAGAAAAAACTACACAGATGTGGGATTTAATTTTTGTATTATATAAATGTATTAAAATATTTTTTTAAATTTATTTGAATGTATGTGCCTGTGAAACTTTGTGTGCACCGTGTGTGTACAGGTTGCTAAGGAGGTCAGAGTGCATCAGACTTTCTGGTACTAGAGTTACAGACAGTTGTAAGCTGCCATGTGAGTGCTGAGAACCAAGCTTAGGTCCTTTGCAAGAAGAGTAAAATGCTCTTAACCATTGAGCCATCTCTCCAGCTCCATGACTTAAATTGTATGTATATATAATTTACATATATAATATATGATCTTCCAAAGAACCCTTGAAACAATCATTATTTCATTTTTTTCCAAATTAAAGCAGTTGAGGAGGTCACAGGGAGGGCACTGCTGGGCTAAACAGAAAGCACAAGAAGCTGGACTCTGCTTCTCCTGGAGAAATCACTGGCTTGCACCGGCCGAGGCAGGTGCCACAATTCAGCTGCCTCTGCAATCATGTGGGTCTCCCGCTTGGTCTACATCGTAGTCAAATTGGTATCAGTGTGCACACAAAAGCATAATGACTGCATCAGAAACAGCCTTCTCTCCAGACCGCTGAGTTTTATGGTTCATTAAGAGGAGTTCTCTAGAGCCTTTCAGATTGAGTTTTGACTTCCTGAATGACCACAAAGCAGCAGCAACAGGCAGCAAGAAAGGTCCCACTGTGGAGCCGTGCTGATCCTGAATCCCGTCCAGAAGTCGTTGGCATGCTATTCCCAGAACCGGCCGTTTACACAGCTGTTGAGATGGCCTCTGGCAACTGTAATGGCCACTCTCCCTCTCCTCATCCATCCCACCCAGATAGACCCAGGCCCAAATGGCAACGGGATATGAGAAAACAAAAGGACGGAGCAAAAATGTAAAGAACCCTTCAAGTGATGGTGGAATTCACATCACTGAAAGAATATGCAGGGAAACCAAAATTTTAATAACATGAACTCATTAGGGGAAAATAAATCCCTAGGGTAGAGTCTCTTCTGTTTTGGGAAGCACTTTTTAAAAAAGATCTTAATATAAAAATTCCAGTTAAAGAGATTTTCCACCATATAGACATCTGAATCCTTAAATACAAATTGTGTTCTTCTGCAAAACCTTCAGCTGGGAGGGCTGAGCAGACACACAGGGGAAAATTGTTTCAAAGGGAATAGATATCCCCTTTTGACTTTGGCCCCAAACCTTAAGACCTTTCAAAAAGATAGAGACCATCCACTGGCCAGAGAAAATAGAAGCTATGTTTCTGGGGGAATAACTCAATTATTTGTTGTTAATCATTATAGCACTGCCTTTTTAATGCACACCTGTAGGTTAGATTCAGGCATTCAAATGCACCACCCTACTACTAATGTGCAAGCCCTCCTAAAAGGCCAGCACAGTTAACAATAAATCTGCCACTCGACAGGTATGCATTGGGTCGCACGACTTCCACCGTGAAATGGCTTTTGAGAATGCAATACCCACAGGACTCACACTTTTCACTTGGACTTTTGAAAGCCCCTGGCGTAACCATCACTTATTGCTGACCTTTCACCTTTGGAGAAATGAGATGGAGCTAGAGAAGGCAAATGAAGTTTTATCATTGCCAAATGTATTATTTACAGTCATCTACATATACTGTAAGTACAGATCGGCACCTTCTGTGCTGTAATCCTCATCCGTGGAATATGGAGATGAATCAGACGTGAGTTCCACCCCACACCCACCCCAGAAATGCTTATCAACTAATGCAGGTACACAGACATGAGAAGGAATAGTCCAATCTGACACTAACGGTGTGGAACAGCTGTGATTCTTGTGTACAGGGAAAGCGTGTAGAGGGACAAAGGCAGACATGCTAAAGCAAGGTAGAAGTGGGGTGACCTGAGGGAGAAACGTCTTCAAGGCCTCCCAGAGAGAGCAGCCTTGGTCTGAGTCTTTAAGGTATGTGTATTTTCTTCCTGATGAAACTGCGTGACCGATGCTGTTTGACAACAGCTGCAGCCTCTGGCAGTCACAGCCATCTTCTGAATATTTCTTTGACACCTCTTAAGATGCATAGGAAATCTTTATTTGTCTGTACATATGTCTGTCTGTTTGTCTATCTGCATGTATGTATAGGTATGTCTACCTATCTACCTATGTATCTATCTACCTATCCTATATCTATCTGTCTATGTATCTGTTGTTTGCAAATCTGTCAGTCTGTCACCCAGCAACCATCTATTTATGTATATTCCTGCCAATCTGTCAATATTCATCAATTATATCTGTCATTTATCATCTATCCATCCGTTATCCCTCCACTGTATGCCTGTCAATCTAGAATCATATGCCATCTATCTAGTATCTAACTCTCATCTATCATCCATCAATCTATCAATTAATCTATTATCTACTATCATATATCATACATTCATCTATCATCTATCTACAAATACACTATCTGACATCTATAATCTATCTACTATCTACTATCTATCTTTCTGTTCATTAATCAATTATCTATCCATCTGTATCTATGGGTATAATGATTATACATGAGAGAGACAGAGACAGGGAGACAGAGAGAGATATACACACATACAGAGAGGGAGAGAGAGGTAAATTATAAAGGAAGGGAGGAAGTCCTGATTTTGCAAATAGTTTCTAGTTTAGCTGAGTTATCTATGTCTTGAACAGCACCTATGAAGGAAAGACCTTGCTGGCTAATAACTTTCTTTCCTGTGACTCAAATTAGATATTTTAAAGGTGGAGATTGATTGGGGTTTCTGGAGGATAAATTAGAATGGTCTGTAGACTGTCTCCTGCAAGACTGGGTACATGGCTTCTGCAATAATTCTGGGCAAAAATGAGCATGCTAACAGTATTTGGTAATTTACTCACTTCAGAAGGGATTGTGCAGAGTCTCATTCCCATATTGTCTGGGGGCCTCACTCCTACCTCCCACCCTCAGGCTTCATCTGCCAGCCTTCTCAGACTGGTCTATATCTTCTTACAGGTTTTGGAAACCCTGGGAGCTCCAGGGAAGGGCTAGATGGGCTTTCCACTAAGTTGGGCAGTTTTCACACAAGTTGTGTGAGATCGGCGGCGGTGCCCAAAGAGAAACACAATCACCACAGATTCTGATGGTTTCAAAGTCCTTGATTATACATTGTGTAGAAATTGCCCAATTATTGGTCAGTGCTGTGGCCTGCATGGCTGTCAATCCCAAGCTGAACTTGCAATGTGGAAGGTAAGGTGGGCACCATCCTGTCATCCAAGATAAATGAGGTAGAAGGATGACACTCCATCTTCTTACTTTGCTCATGTGAGCTCCGTGGATTAGCAGGATGCAGTGCAGCATGAGTAAGATTAGGAGACAAAGGACAGGAAAGACACAGGACACTCAACTCCAGCCACTGTGGCTTCCTTAGCAATGAGCATGCCCAGTCCCACACATCGCCCTGACTCTGCACTCAGCTGGCTAGGATTAGCTTAGCACCTCACTGCCCTGCTCTCTGAGTGAAGAGCATATCTGCTTCCACACAGCATTTTAGTCACAATTCTGGCCCTGAATTCCGATATTTTGACTAACAGCCTTGCACTCTTTCAGCAACCAAATGATGCCCCCTAAATCATGCTGTTAGGTAGTGTCACTGCTGCAGATGAACATATCAAATACGGAGTCTGAAGCTAGGCATTGAACCCGCAAGCAGTTAACACATCAGCCCTTCCCCAAAGTCCTCCTACATTTAATCCTTTCTCTAATCACTTTTTATACCTGGTACCTAACACAGGCTTAAAATAGCGAGCAATTAATAAGAGTTCCCTAAATGATGAGGAGACCAGTTGAGTAAGTGTTTCTCGTGACGATAAGCACCAATGCCCGGGAAGCAGAAGGCAATTTGCAAGAGAACAATCTGTCTTTGTGGCATCCTAAACAGGCGGATAATAAACAATGCCATTCTTAATTTTTAGATGATCGTTACATTCCTATGCAATTGTTCAGCTGAGAGTAGAACATAAAGGGTCCCCAGCATCTCCTCACAGTCCATCTGCTGCCACTACGGATGTGCAGTCCGTTTCCCGGGCCAACGGTTCACCGTACTCTCCACAGCTCCGAGACTGTGGCAGTCTGGGTGATGAAAGGAAGGCAGCACAAGCTGTGTGAGCATGCTCACTCGCTTCAGAAGGGCAAGAAATAGAAGACGACATTTGCTGACCCTTGTTAAGGGCCATACATCTTACTGGGTGTCTATAGGACAACTAGGGGCTGAAGAGATGGCTCGGTGATCAACAGCACTGGCTGCTCTTATAGGGGACCCAGGTTTGGTTCCCAGCATCCACTATAGATGGTGGTTCACAACCATCTATAACTCCAGTTCTGATGACCTCTGCAGGCAATGCACACACATGGTTCACAGACATATATGCAGGCAAAATCTCATACACATAAAAATATCTTCAAAGAGTAGCATATGCATTTAATTGTTGGAGACAGCTGAGTCTGAGCAAAATGTCCTGATTATTATACTGTTGCTCATGTCCCCATGAAGCCTCCCTGGCATCACTGTGAAGGAGGAGCATAATTAATCACAGGAAAAATGTCAGATTAAATAAAAGAAAATGTGAGCACAACTTCTGTAAGAAGCTATATAATATTAATTTAGCTAAGATTATGTCACTAAGCATCAACTCTAATTCAGTCTAAATGCTGAAAGTAAATAGGCAATATGCAATGTTGATGCATACATATACATGTATTTTGAAGAACAATTGCTAAAATATTTGTCCTGTAGGGAAATTTGTAATTTAATTTGATTTGTATTAATCAAAATAGCAATGAATCAACATAATTCATGGGATTATAATATATAAGCAAATTATGTTCATCTCTGATTACTTCTCTTCAGCACAACTCCTCTATGAAGGGTAACTAGGGATGAAAAGGAGAAATAAGAGTAACTAGGAGTAAAACAAATCTATCTTCTGGTAATATATGATGTACCTACAAGCAATATTATACCTAGTGGGTAAGACAGAAAGCATTATCTCTGATATATGGAAAGAGACAAGGGTACCCACACTCTCTACCCTTATTCCTTGTTGCGTTTGAAGTCCTATATAGCACATAAGTCAACAGAAATGTATACAAATAAGAAAGGAAAAAGTTAAATCATCCTTTTTATTTTTTGCCAATGACACTGACCTTTTCTTAGAAGACCCTAAAGACCCAATCAGGAAACTGAAGACCCAATAACTCTTTCAGCACAGTAGCAAGATACAAAATCAACTCATGCAAATCAGTAATGTGTGTTTGTGTGTGTGTGTGTGTGTGTGTGTGTGTGTGAGAGAGAGAGAGAGAGAGAGAGAGAGAGAGAGAGATGCTTAAGGGTTTGATTCCTAACTTAAAATTTCTTTATTTTACATGCCTTTCTGTAATGGAAGCGTTCTTGGAAAGTGCAATATGGAGAATTTAGGCTGGTAGTGTGCTAATATAAAGTAAGAACCAATAGGTGAGTGGACCAAAGAGTCTTTAGATTTAGAGCAAACACAGAAGCATGTTTTCCCTTACACATGAATCTTTAGTAGCTTATATGCCTATCACTGTACTATTTCTGTATATAACTAACAATGCATAACGGTAAATAAGACATAGATCTCATTTGCAGTGTCCTGCAAGGACTCTGTGCCTAGAGGTGACATTATATGGCTGATGCAATAGGAAGCTGGTTCTAGTTGAAATATGAACAATGGACACAAGGGCCTTTGTGAGAGTCAAGAGGGGCCTTTGCAAGGAGAGGAGGCAGGGACTTGAAGGTGAATGCACAGAGGGGACAGAGTAAAAGATAACCCTAGGAGACCTACAGGGCAACTGCCTGTGGAGATGGATGGGGAGAAAAGCCAAAGATGTTCGCCCAGTGATTGGCATGAGTCAGCCAACACAACTATCTGCCAACTCATGCTAAATGCTTCCAATGCTTGAGTCTGGGCTGAACCTGTGAGCATGCCCTCTACTGCCCTCGATCACCACAGGCAATGTTCACCCCTTACCTCAACTCCGGGCAACCTCTCCTGCAAAACCCACCTCGAAAGACACAGCCACACTTTCTCACACCCACCTCGCACCTTCACCTCAGTATTGATGACCACAATCTCTATGAAAACTTCACTTAATTGTTGCCTTAGCCTCTTTTTCAATGATTTCTGTCATTCCTGTACCATGAGGAGTTATGCCTTCCCATAAATTTACACATTCACACACAAACACTTGACTCTTTAATTGAACATATTTATTTAAACACACGCATTTAATTTTTTGAGTTTTCTCCAACAGCTATGTACACATATTTGAATAATATCTTAGAAGTACCATACACAATTTTTCCTATTGGAAAAAAAAAAACCTATTGCTGTGAAAGTGCCCATTCATTTCCCATGTGTCTTGAAAAATGGATCTTTCTGCCTTGGTTCACAGTCCCACATAGGTTGTATAAAAGCATGCATATGATCTGTCTAGTGGTACACAGTGGATTGGATAGATTGCAGAGGGAAGTTCCCCAGAGTGAATTAGCATCAATAATGCATGCCTATTTAAATTCCATTCCCAGTCAAGTTCACTGCAGCCATTGCAAATGCAGTGTGCAGCCATTTATGCTTGGCATATACCTTCATGCGTCCCATGCTACACTGTAGTACAGCTGCATTAACTTCCACGTTAGAATAATTTAGAGGAGAGTAGGTTGTCTTATGAGTAACGTAAGCCTGCAACTGTCTCAATTTCTGGAATTAGATGGTCAGGATAAATTAGGAACTCGTTAGTGATCTGAGAGTTTCAAATAAAATCTGTCTCAAAGGAAAGTTACTTAATTGCTGTTACCAAAATACTCCACTGAACTAAGTTTTCTAATTTCATACTCGTCACCCGCACAGTTGGGATTAGATGAAATGGTGACTGTCACATAGATACTTGTGGTCAAAATGCAGTATGTCCCATTATTAGCTGATTCTGTCTTTGCCATTTTGATGACTTGCTAAACTTTTCCACTCCAATATTTTCCACTCAGAGACATTTTTCAGATACAGCACTCTGTGGAAACGTTTAGCCAGCCAGACAGGCACGCCACCCTCCAAGCTGACATAAAACAGGCAAAGTGCTTCCATCCCATGCTAGCTCTCACGCCCTCACACAGCCTTTAGGAGGGGGTCTGTTCAGGGCACAGTCTTTACTGTTTTTGTGGGAGGGAGATTGTTTAAAATGATCCCGCAGTGGAGTACTGAAATGCTCACCATTGTTCCCAATAGCAAGAAGGTTACAGTTTGCTTTATAGAGGAAACGAACCTGTGAGGTAACCTTTATTTAGACACAACGCATAGTTCTCCTGCCCAGGTCACTGATAATGAATTGGTGATATGTGGTGTCTAGAAAGACAAACACACACGGGGCACCTGGATCCGATTCCTAGAACCCACACTGAGACTCACAGCCATCTGTAAATCCAGTCCCAGGACCCGATGCCCTTCTCTGGCTACTGTAGGCATCAGGCATGCGTGTTGTGCACAGACACACATGCAGGTTAGACACCCATACACATCAAGTAGAAATAAATAAATTGCAGAACATGAAACAGGAATGTGCATAAAATAAAAGTTATAAGTTATACACTGAACTGTTGATGAGATTGTTGGGACTGAGACTGGCAACATTTAACCAACCCTCTCTCTCCCAGAGAGTTCTGAATCAATACTCACGACTTCAGGGTTCAGGGTGACTTCATGAAAAGAACTCTCAGGATAAGCAGCAACGAACTGTGCCTCCAGATATGAGCATGAAAGAATTTCTTACTGTAAATGTTGTTAAATGCCCTTCCCTGTACCATTATATTTCATTCCTCGCTGAAATTATAATATATACAAATGCTTTGCACATGGCAATGCCTGCTTTCAGGATGGCTGATACAGTCTGGGCACTTATGTCACACCTTTTGACATTGTTACTGGATTCCGTCATGTACAATAAATGCTCAAGAGCCATGTCATGGAGTTCCAAGAACTAAAACAGAAACCTTCATGTTTTAAGTAAGCTTACAAGTTTGGGTTAGGCACATCTGCAGCTTTCCAGTATTACATGTGGCCTGTGGGGCACAGGCTGGGAATATATAACAGACAGGAGTAGGCAAAAGTGAACCAGAACACGGGTGAAAATGTCCGAGCACTGAAACAAGGAGCAGGTACGTTTGAATGGGATCAGAGAGGGCCGAAGAGGCGCAGAGGATCTGAGAAGTGTTCTGCAGTGTGTAAGTTGCTTTTCTGGTGAGGAATGTGTGCTCCACATACAGCTGGGGAGGAGCACGGAGCAATGAAGGCTCGGAGAGGATTTATCTACTGTGATCCTCCAAATAAAACTAGCAAACACCAATGTGTTATTTTTGTGACTGGAATGCATCCCTGCACAAGAAAACACAGACTGGGTCTAATAATATGAGATTTATTTCTGAGTGAAATATTGATTCGTTAAACCACTGGAAGGCTTATCTTCCTGGCAGGATTCATGTGAGCCTGTGACCCACACAGCCATGAGAGTTATTATAATCAGGTTCCTTAGATAAATGACCAAATGGAGTCAGTGAATGTCCAAGTCACTAACAAAAATAGCAAGTGAAAATGGGCATGTCGTGGCGCACCCGTAGTCTAAGTACTTGGGTGTTGGCAATGCAAGGTTCAAGAGTTTGAGGCCATCCTTGGCTACAAGAGACTCTGTCATATGCACACAACCACCCACCCCATCCCCACCCCACCCCACCTTCCACCCCCACGTGCATGCTCTCACGCAGAGCAAGGGAATATATTGTGTGGGTGCACAATAGAATCGAAACCATATTCCTATTTTATTTATCTAATCTACATGAAGCAATAGGCAGGAGAGTCAAACACCCACTTCTAGAAAATGATCGCACGTTTCATATCAAAGACATATTTCATAGAAAGTGTCCTGTTACTGCTTGTGCAGCGAGACGAGAATCCCAGGACTGAAAACAACACCACTGTTGTTCCTCCATGCCAACATTTTTAATAGATCCCCCATTGTAGTATGGTTCAACTTTGCCCAGGAGAAATACAGGCATCCTTTGAAAGATGCTAAGAATTGCCCGATGGCTACGCTCAATTGTCAGGCTTCATTTGGAAGCTCTCTGAATAGCTTTTTACATTCCAGGGAATGGACTCAGGGCACAATGCTGCAAACTGCTGGTGTCTGTTAGGGAACAGTGGGAAATGATCTTACCAGCCCTCCTCCTCCTCCTCCTCCTCATTCCCACCCAATCAAAAAGGGGAGGGGGCATTTGTATTTTCCAAACTGGCCTTGCCCAATGCCTGCAGCAGCTGAGGCCAACTTACACATGCTGCCAGATCCCAGGAGGAGAACACCTCAGGTGAGTCCAGGCCTCTTAAAAAACCAGACACTACTCCAAAAGTCAAAGATTAAACTATTCTCAAGATCCAGTCCCAAAGTTGTAGCAGAGAAGCGGGGGAGTTAAAATAACTAGAAGACTGTTTCCTCCACCTAAAAATAATTATTTTACTATTGTTATTGTATGCACGGTGCTGTGTGTGAGTGTGGCACACACACATCACAGGAAATGTGAGGTCAGAGGACCACTTTAGGAGCAAGTTCTTGCCCTCCACTGCGGGACCTGGATTCGAACTCAAGTTGTCAGGCTTGCAATGCCAGCAGTTTTACCCACTGAGTCATCTTGCCAGTCCATTCTCGCACTTTTTAAAGAGACAATTGATTCAAGGCTTCTTCACTCACCCATTACTAATATCATTACACTCATTAATTACGGGTCGGTTTCTCTTCTTTTACCTCCTATGCATTTCCTCATTTCCTCTTGACGAGTTCTCTCTCTGGGCAGCCCCCTCCTCCACCTCAGTACTTTTCACAGAGAAAGACACAGCACAAAATATATGTCAACGGGGCCAAAGGCAGATGCCAGCGGCTGTCACTTCTTTGCTCCTGGCTGGAGTGCAGTTACCAGCAGCTCATATTCGTTCTGCCTTCTCCTAGTCGGACTCTAGTGCAAGCCTGGCCTGGCCAACACCCCTACAGTGTCAGTCATGGTTGCCAAATAGTTCCTCAGCTTTAAGGGGGCCTAGAAGCATCCATCAGCAGCCAGACGCCTCAGTGAAGGACCAGGCGGGATAACCTGCTAGACCACCCTTGCCAGGACAAAGCACCCAACAGCAGGCGGGACAAGAACAGAGCTTCAACCTCTGGGGTTTGGTAGCTAACTGGGCCGGAGGATCTGGCACCAGAGACACAGCCCCAATCCTACTGCTGAGATCCGCGGTAATAACCAGCTGCTTGTCTGGTCTTTGGTTGCCAAATAGCAACTTTGGCACCTGGCCTTCGGGCTGGCACGGTATCTGAAAGGCTACAGTTCAATGGTTTTTACATGCCTTTGCCAACCCAGGGCCCTTGAGTGCTTCTCTGTCTCACATCCAGTCCAGAGGGATCTATTTCCTGGGGAAGCCTTAAGTTGGAGTGTTCTTTGCCTGCGTGGAATAAAAGCAGCCCTGGGAAAATGCCTTAAAAGTAAAAGATTATTATGAAAGCCAAACTTCTACAAAGGTTCAGCACAAAACATGTGAGATTTACCAAATATGGTACCCTGAGCCTGGAACCATTGCTTCCCTTGCTTCTGGGAGATGCAATAGGGATTCAGGAGCCTAGTGTGTCAATGGGATGATCCTAAGATTTCTTCTTATTTAATGACACATCAGTAGTGGGATTACCTATATGTGGTTGTTTTGCATCCATTTAAATTGATCCACATTTTCAAAATATTGTCAAGCTAAAGTTGATATAGTGAGATGTGTATTCAGGTCTAGTCAGGTAACTCATGGGGAGAGGGTACTTGCAGCCAAGCCTGAAGGCCCGAGTTTCATTGCTAGGAGACACATGGTGAAAAGAGAGAGCCAATACCACAAACTGTCCTTTGACCATATGTGAACCACATCACACGCATGTATAGACACGTAATAAATAAAGTGTAATTTTAAACTTTTTAAAATGTGCATTCAAAGACATTTTCACAACTGTGCCTAGAGTTCTAATGGACCTACAGACCCCTAGCTCAGAATCTACTTTTGCCCAAAGTAGACCAAACAGCACCCAAGGGTCTAGCCAGATAGCTAGCTCAGCAGGTAAATGTGTTGCCTGTGCAAGGCTGATGACCTGAGTTCGATCCCCATATCACACGTGAAGGTGGAAGGGAAGCTTGCACAATTGTCCTCTGACCTATACACATACACCATGCATGCATGCCCGCACACAGACACAATAATAATATACTTTTAATTTAAATAGCACTAGAAATCTACTCATGGTCTGTGTTACGAGTATTGGCTTAAGGGTAGCCAAGCTTTCTGAGCACTCCAATGGCTCATCTTGCTGGCATTTAGAACCAAAGTGTTCTCCTTTCCATCCATTACAAGAAACCCAGTCTTTAGCATACGCTTTACTGTTGACTCCATGTCTCAGAGTGAAACACATGAAAGGGCTCTAAGCAGGATGTAGCTAATAAACCACAGACACAGCCCATCTCATTTGTTTTCACTGGTGTGGGATGCGAGAAAGCATCCGCCTGTGCACTCTTCAAAGCTGGCCTCTGCACACCTGGCTGCAGTTGAGGTCCAGCAGGAAGGGAAGTAAACTGACCCTCGACTAGGGAAAAGATTCCCTGGAAGGAAAGTAAATGTATACACTGCAGTCCGAGGCTATGGGGTCTTCACACGGGAAATTCCAATAGCCGATGTCATGCTCTAATGCACAACTTGACATCCTGCAAACTTAATGAACACATCTGGATTCAGAAAACATCTGTTCTCAAAGACTCTTGGCTCACTTTGTCTCTGAATGCCCCAACCATCCCTCGGGGTGCTCACTGTACAATGACTTGATTTTCATTTCTCTGGATAAACAAAGGAAATTAAGAGATTGCGTGACTGCAGACGCTGGTTCACACCACAGACACAGGACATGCTGGAACAGAATCCAGAGTCCAGGCTCACACTCTGTGCTAACTGTGGAGACGTGCTGGGTGCTTGTCTGTTTGGCCATTTCAGCTGAGGTGATGCAGGCGTGAAGCAGCAGAACACTGCTAGACAGTCCCAATCCCTGGAGGTGGGTGGGGGCAGTAGCATCCTTCCTCCTTTCTTGAAATTTTTGACTCAGTCGACCATGCCTGCTGAAAGAATTAAGTCTCTTGTTGCTATTACCAAAAATATAACAAGCAGCAAATTACAGGAGGAAAGGTTGGTTTTCTGTGTGTGGCAGAACAGGCATGATGGTAAGAACATGAGACGCAGCTAAGTGAATCAATAAGCAGTCGTGGGGCAGGAAGTAGAGTTGAGCCATGAACCTCAAGCCTCCTGTCCCCTAAGACTCCCATCCTTCTGCAAGACCTTACCACCCAAGGGTTGGTTCCACAAGCTCCCCAAACAGCCACAGGCACCAAATGCTCAAACACGCGAACCTGTGAGGGACGTTACAATCAAATCAGAAGAGTTGCCATTCAGAGCAAAGTGTCACGGTGTATTTTAATATCTAGGCAGGGAAGAAAAATAAAAATCCCATAGGCAGAAAGAAACTGAGAGCATCGCAGATGATGCTGAATGAAGTCTAATTTTGTATATTAGAGACTCTCAAATGCTGGCAGAGTGTGCATCTCTCTACTGACACTTTCCAGAATGGTCAAAGTTGGAGCTCTCCTGGTTTTTGTATTTATTTGTTCTGGAGTTCCAGGGATTGAATCAAGCCCTATCACATGACAGAAAAACACTTGGACACCCTGCCCCCCTCCCCAATGCTCTGTCTTCATTTGAAAATCCCCACAGATGGCTGATGGCCCTGATTTTCTCAAGCATCTGTTCGATTTCTTGTTGGAATGTCTCTCTGGTTTTACCTTCATCTTCATCTATACCCTCATGACTCCTAGGCAGAGTGGTTTGAAGTTGATTGAGTGAACGTGGTCTAGGAACTCAAACTGGCTATTTTGTAAGTTCCTTCTCCTGTAAAATGTGGTCTCTTCATGCTTCGTCCTCTGAAGAGAAGATGGCACCAGTTTATGATGGAAGAGACATTCCAGAATCTATGTCCATGGCCAATAATATTTACTGATGTGAACACGCATGCAGGGAAATGTTGGGGAGAAAAACAATAAAGAAGACGCCATCCTCATCCTTGAATTCAACTGGGGATCACTAACTCATAGACATGTGTGTGTGTGTGTGTGTGTGTGTGTGTGTGTGGTGTGTGTAAAAGGATATATGAGAGTGTGCTTATACATGAGTGTACATGCACATATTTGTGAGTGACTATGTGTGAGTGTATGTATGTGTGTGGATGTTTATATATGTTCATGTGAGAGTGTATATTTGCATGTATGACTGTGCATTTGCATGTGTGAGTGTGTGTGTGAGAGAGTATGTGCTTGTGTGTGTATGTGAGTATGTGGCTGCACCTCATAATTTCTCCTTATTCTCCCTTATTCCAGATCTCTCCGCCTGCTGCCTTGCCTTAGTCTGCTTATTGCTTCAGTCCATGTGCAGGCCTACAAGGTCTGCCTTCCCTCAGTGCCACAGCTACTTCTCAGAACAAAGTACTCAGAACAGAAGGTGGGAGGAGCGGCTGTGGCAGAGTCAGTGTTTTAGGGATTACTACGGTAAGGGGCAGATTTCTGCACAAAGGCAATATTGGCTTTTCAGATATCGTTGAAAGCCCTGTCCCTAAACTCGGTGTGAATGTGAACGCTGTGCTTGCAGAGAAGAACAACTAATTGATAATGGTACTGAGCACGGCTCATCATAGAACGGAGGAATCTCACAGAGCTGCCAGCCGAGCCATTAGAACAACTGACACTTTAGCGGGTAGGGGGACATGCTAGGTCATAGAACCCTGTGGTGTCTCATCTAGGAATTAACATCAGATCTCAGAATTTCAAGTCAGGGTACTGGTGACCAGCAGGCCACTGCAAGCTCCAGGCGTGCAGCATTCCTGAACTGACATCTCCCTGGCCCTTGGGCATAGAAACAAGATGCCACTATGCTCACTGTGGCTGATTTCTTTCTTGGCACCAGTGTGGGGGCTGTGGTTGGCTTCTCTGAATTTGCCTTAAAAACTCTCAATTGAGTAAAATAACATGAAACAGAATACTACCAAATCTGTCAACACATAGATGAGAAGCTGGAATTTTAAAATAACTGTGGTTTAGAGCAAAACAAAACACACACACACACACACACACACCAGAGGAAGAAGTGCAAGCCCCAGAGGCCAAGCGCCATGGTATGCGACTTCACGGAACCCAGCAGAGACAACCACCAGCACCTGAAATGCTACTTTCCTGAAATCAGCAGAGTCAACCACTCTGTGAGGGCCAAAAACCAGAGCAAGGTGCAACCCTGAGTCTATAATAATAAATAATAATTTATTTTATTTTTGCCACATAATCCCTGTCTTTGAAATATGTCACATGCTGTTTAACTTTCTTGTTCACGATGCTGAGATGGTAGCTCTTGTGGTGCTTGAGATAAACTTAAACCAGTGCTGTGTTAGTGGACTTAATTGTGTGCTCTAACACAACACGGTGTTAGTGGTTGTGATTGTGTGCTCTAGCACAGCACTGTGTCAGTGGTCATGATTGTGTGCTCTAGCACAACAGTGTGTTAGTGGTCATGATTGTGTGCTCTAGCACAACAGTGTGTTAGTGGTCATGATTGTGTGCTCTAACACAACACTGTGTTAGTGGTCCTAAGTGGGTGCTTTAACACAGCACTGTGTTAGTGTGCTATTTAACACACAAGCTAATAAGTAAGGTTTTTAGTTTTAATGTCATTGTTTTTATAAAAAATTTAAAAGTTGGCAAAACTAAGCTGACGTCGCCCCTTGATTTCAGAGCCTTATAGCCTTTCTCAATCCAGGGTCTGCCCGTGCAAAGGGAGATAGGAAAAACACTGTTTCAATGTATATACTTATCACCAAGAAAACCAGGAAATGAAACTTGCATCTGAAACATGATTTCACAATTGCAAATATTTCAGTATTTCTCTGAATAGTTTTTTTCCCATTCTTTTCTTTGGAGAGGAGGAAGGACATGCACACATACTGAACACATTTTGAGGAAGTATCTTTTCCTTCAATATAGACCCCTGACACCCCACCTTCTAACAAGTTATGGCGTAAGATACCACAGCCTCTGTGGATTATAGGTACATGGTTTGGTCAGAATATTTCAAGTAATTAACTAGTTTTCTCATATGGATCAGAAAGACACTCCTCCATGGCCACAGACAGGCCATTCTGCGACAGCGGTCTGCTCTGCCATTCTCTGCTAACAACTCCTGCTGTTTGAATGGGAAATGTCTCCCAGGCAGCACATTTCCTCCCCAGTCACCCGTACTAACCTGGAAGGCTATGGAACCATCTTGAGGTGGACCTCACTGGGGGGATGTGGTTTGCTAAGGTCGGGCCTTAAGGCTTTATAGTCCAACCCTGCTTCTTTTCTCTCTGTTTCTTGACTTCAGATACAATGTGATCAGCTGCCTTCCTCTTCAGCCACCTTGAGTGCTCTGCCTTCCCTCAGAAAGCCACCCTGAGAATGGCTTTAATTGTGAACCTGACCCAGCCTAGAACCAAGAGAGCTCGGGAAGGGGTTGTCTACATTGGGTTGGCCTATAGGCAATGCTCTGTGAATCTCACACCCTCTTTCGGCCTCAAGAACCAGGCATGCATGTGGTGCTCAGCCATACAAAAGGCAAAACACTCACGTGAATAAAATTAAAAAAAAAAAAAACATAAGTCTTTAAAAGAGTAAAAATTTTCCATTGTGTACGGGAATAATTATTTATTTATTTGCTTACTTATTAAGCTAGCATTTATTAAAGGCTAAGCATATGCCATTCATTATTAGATTTACAAGGTCTAATTCTTGACCAAGGTACTACAGCTAGTAAACATTTAATGGGAATCCATAACTGACCCACAATTAAGCCACCCTGACGGGCTTCATCTACCTCTTTGCTTCCCTAGTTAGCATGACTTTAAACTGTGAATGACTAGCACAAGTTTATGTTTGAAAGATAATCAGATAATCTCCTAGGCTGAGGGGAAGGTTTTCTATCTTGATTGCTGCTGTGGCTACATAGTATATTTGTTCTCAAAACAAACGGAGCTCTAGATCATAAAGGGAACACTTTCCTTTCACTCTTCAACAGTGGTGATTTAAAGTCTAAGCCAGTCATCTGACTGTGGTAATCCCAGGACTCAGGAGCCTGAGGCAGGAGGATGGCAAATTTAAAGAAAGCCAGACTCAACTATATACTAAATTCAAGGTCAATTTAGCCTATATTGTGAGACTATCCAAACAAACAAGTGAACAACAAATATCCCCTAAAACTAAAGATTGATTTATTTATTAATTTATTCTTTCATTCAGTTATTTATGTATGTGTTTGTCTGAAACATTTCTGGGCACCGTATGTGCAGTGACAGCAGAGGTCAGGAGAGGACTGTCTGATGCCCTAGAATGGGAGTTGCAGGTGGTTCTGAGCCACCACCTGGGTCCTAGGACCTGAACCCAGGTCCTCTGCAAGAACAGTAAGTGCTGTTAATCACTGAGCCATCTCTCCCAGCCCCCTAAAACAACATCTACTTCATAAAATTCTAGGGGGCATTAACTACTACATCAACCAAAGTACTTCTATTTCTCAAGGAGTTGCCAGTGTTGGAGATAATGAATATGTTAACAGATAAGAAGTGAAAACAATTGTAAAAGAATGACTCCCGCGGCTCATTTATCCTCAGTCCTACAATGAAACAGTGTATATAGATCACACAGCTGCCAGATTTCAGGGAGAAGGTTATCATTTCCAGTGCATCCAATGGAGAGGATGTCTCGTGTGTCCTTCCGTCAACTTTCTCTGAGGCTGTGCTCCAAAGCCACTGGTTATCAAGAGAACCCTAAGGAAATATACAGCACTGAGGGATTCAGGAAGCTTCCAGAGAATCCACACCAATGAGCATCAGTTACAGAATGAGCAGTCAACAGAGATGAGCCCTCTGACAGTGAAACCTGGTAGCTTCAGCAGAAATAGATGGTTATTTCTTGTCTCGGCAGTCACAGTGAGTGGATGACAGATGCATTGAGCTTTACATGGCTCTTTGAAGACGTGACTCAGGGTACCCTTAGGCTTCCCTCTCAAACTCTTCTTGAGATCTACTCAGTCAAAGAGATTTACATTCATTATCTGTCTTCATTCACCCCGGTAGAACTATGCCAGATATCATGTCAAGCATAAAATGCTATTACCTACACTCCCTACTATTAACTCAAAGTCTGCCCTGTAACAAGTTTTTCATATCCAATAAAACATTCTTATATAACCGATGAACTCGGGCTCAGTTCAGTCATTAAATATTTACCCTAGGAACTGGTGGGGGGACAGAAGTGACAGTGGTGGAGATCAACTGAGGAAGGAGTGGAGATTGATGGGATTAGAAGATATGTATAGAAAAAGAGACAGGAGAGAAAGAGCTACCGAGAGGAGACGGGATGAGCCATGATTGGAGAAAGAAACACAGAGGGAGAGAGATGAGGAGATAAACCAGAAAGCCAACCAATGAGAAAAATGCTAGCAAACAGGAGGGTTTGGGGTAGCTGAGGCCCAACAGATAGACAAGCATTTCTGCTCTAAAGACTGTCAGACAGTGGCTCACTAAAAAGGCTTTTAGCCCCTGATGATGCTAAGATTTCCATGGCTAGGTTGGCAGAGTCTCTGATGCTGCCTAGTCCAAGAGGGACTCTTCAGTTGGTCATGAGTCCCCAACAGTGTCCAACTCCCGATGTCACTTTGCATCTCAGAAGGACTTCTTCCCTCGCTTCCATGGCAGAGGGCTCTCCTCCCTGCTTTCATCCACATCACACTCCTTTGCAGACTCCTCTTGCGTCTTCTCTCTTAGCTGTAGGACACTGAGGTGTGCGGCCATTTTCTGTCCCTATTTCATACGTCTGTGCAGGTAGATCATGTAAAAAGAAGTCTCCAAAGCTCTTTAGCCCTAGGACAAGCTGGATGCTATGGTCCCCACACATAATCCCAGCACTTGGGAAGGGGAAGGCAAGAGGATTGGAAGTTCAAGGTCATCCTCAGCTATATATCAAGCTTAAGGCCAACCTGGGCTACATGAGACCCTTTATATAAGTAACAAATAAATAAATAAACCTTGTTTGTCAAATTCTAGGCAGTTTATATTAGGAAAGTCACTTGATTTATCTGATACAGTGCTTTTTTCATCTATAAAGCAAAGTTTTGCAGGAGTTATAAAATTGACTTCATATATGTACTATGATGTGCTTACATGCTAAATATTCAGAATACTTCCTAGTGTCTATTAGGTACTATGTTACCATTCATTCCATCAGCATGACTAGCTTAAAAGCCAATTACAGTTTTTAGAACTCCAAATCTATACTTTTGGCTGAAAACCAGTTTTCTATCACACTACTGATATGATATTGTGTCGTGTGACCATTGGTGATCATCCTCTTATTTATTAATAATTACTGGAGGCACAGAGAATATTTTTAGATGCCTAACAGTGTCTCAAAAATGATAAGGTGCAAAAAACTTTTGATGTCTTTCTCCTCAAATTGCTCTTTCTACAAGCCTCATTTCAATAAATGAATCCATACTTTCTTTAGATGCCCAAGCCAAATGTTGAGGAATTATTCCTAATTTCTCTTTCCTTTAGGCCTACTCTCCTATTGAGCTAAATTATTCAGTTCATTCTATCAAATAAGCTCCAAAATATGCGCTGAGCACAACACATTTAATAGGGACTAAGAAGAGTCATGGGCTTGTGGACTTGGCAATCACTGGGCAAAGTAAAAGCCAGGATCCACCCAAACTCATTTGCCCCATGCCAGTCCTTAAACTGTAGATCCCGCCAGTACCTGCCTGCAATTCCACATCTCCTCATGTGTCAGTCTTTCAGTTGGCAGATCCAGACGGGTTGACATCTTCTGTGAGACAATGTCAACACGCTCTCAAGATTCCAGTTTTATTTTTCTCTTCTTTATGCTTGAGTAAACAGGAAAGAGCATTTATGGCCAGCTCCAGGTAACTTAGGGAAGCAAATAGATCAGGAGAAGGCAGGCAGCAAACTGAGAGCTGCTTCAGTGGCTCAAAGCAAGGAGGCTCGTGCCTGCTGTCTTCCAACTTGAGAGGCTTAGACAGGAGCACTGCTGTAATTTTTGAGGCTAGCCTGGACTACATCTGAGATCCTATCCAAAACAAGAAAGAAAGAAAGAAAGAAAGAAAGAAAGAAAGAAAGAAAGAAAGAAAGAAAGAAAGAAAGAAAGAAAGAAAGAAAGAAAGAAAAAAAGAAAGAAAGAAAGAAAGAAACCCAACCAAACAAACAAACAAGCAAAAACAACCCAGGACTTGCTCATCAAAGTTGTGAAAATAACAACGGAAAATGATCAAAGAGTATGATGTCAAGCATGTCTCCAGAGTTCTGAACAATGTGAATTTGTTTTTAGGATTGCAAGCCCTTTGTGCATCAGACTAAGTTACACACATAGAGTTTAACAGCTTCCATCAAAGCAGAAGAGTTTGCCCTGGGCAGCTGGCTCTTGGGGCAATGTGCTTCCTGCATGAGCATCAAAACCAGGGTTTGTCCAGCCACCACTTAAAAGGCTGGGTGAGGCAGCATGTCCCTGAAATTCTAGGGCAGTGGAGGTGGCATCAGGAGGATCGTGGGGGCATCCTGGACAGCCAGTCTAGCCTCAAGAGCAAGCTCCAGGTCCAGGGAAAGACCCTGGCTCACAAAATCAGATGGAAAGAAATAGAAGGAGACACCCAACATTGACCTCTTGTCTCTCCATGTGCACAGATAAGCATGCACACACATATGTGCACACACATGTAACACAAAATTATCTATGCACAAAAATTGAAAAAAAAATATGTTTTCTGATTACTGTGTCTATTACTGACTCCAGGAATGTCTGCTTTGCTAAACATTGAATTACCTGAGGGGGCTTTCATAAGCTAGTGTCCAGACTGATCCCATACTTGCTGAGTCGGAATCCCACATCATGGCTCCAGATCCTTTAGCCTTTCCCAAAGTTCTCTTGGAAGTCTCACATCAGTCAATGGAGACAAGAACCCATGAATTATGCTCTTAATGTGTGAACGTTTCAACTGTTGTGAATAAAAGCTTTGAGGCAAGAGTCAGATGTCGAATCCCGAGGGCTGTAGGAACCTGTTCAAGTTTCTGAGCCTTTCTGAGCCTCCGCTGACTCACTTACTCAGAAATTATTTCCATGGCAGAGGGAGTTTTCTAAGCATTACACAATATGATTTACAGACTTAGCAGGGTCCACATTATGACATCCTCATACAATTAATTTTCGTTTGTTTGTGTGTGTACGTGTGTGTGTGTAAGCAGGTACACATGTGTGTGCATGTGTGTAGAGGCCAGAGGACAACTTCAGGTACCCATTACCTTGGCTTTGAGCTGGATAGGCTAGCCAGTCAGAAAGTCCCTGGGACCCTCTTTCTCTGCCTACCCCACTGGCATTACAAGTATATGCCACCATGCCCAGCTATTTTACATGGATTCTAGGGATCAACTGAAAACAGGTCTTCATGTTTGTACTTTTATAACTGAATTGTCTTCTTAGCCCCACAATTACTGTCCTTAATAGTATATGTGTGTATGTATATATTTATATATAAAACAATGCATAATCAATGCCAATTAGTTATTAAGTACTAATCAAATGCCATGTCTAGCATACAAGAGATGATTGCTAATTATGCCTAAAGTAGAATATGAATGAATAGTAGCCATCTGTCAGAGACAGGCAAACTCAAGGAACTTAAATAGCCAGCCTGGGTCTCTAGGACCCTCTCCCTTAGAAGACAAAGGTAGGGTTCTCTTACACTTGCTCTGGAACCCCCCTCCCACCATACCTGCCACCACACAGATTTATGGTGCCTCCCTGGCAGTTACCTAACTTGCGTGTGACTTGCCAAAGAAAGCTACTAATAAATTTCCTTGCATCTTATTGGAAGAGACGTTTAAATCTTCAATGACACAGGGAAAAAGGAAGCAAGGAAATTTCCAGCCACATCCCTCTTATTTACTCTGTTACTATGGAGCTTGGGATAACTTGTTTTTCTTTGGTTGTGTCTGAGCCGTTTGACAGATTGCTATGACAAGGTTACCTTTAAATTGATAAAAGGCTTGATGGTGTCAGCACATTTGTCAAAACTGCCTGACACGGTGTGTGACGGACTCTGCACTGGAGCTGGATGGCACCGGAGCTGCTCTTACTGTTTATTCAGTGTTCAACACACGCCGTAAGGGGCCATCAGCAGGGCGGGGAAGAAGTCGGGGAGATTAGCTCCCCAAGACTCTTCAGCTCTGAGCACACACTTATTTTGTTCGGCTGGTGTTTGGAGGTGGCCATTTCTCCTTTCCCGTTAGACTTGAAAGGGACATTCACAGTCTCATTTGTAAAGGGGATGATGTTAGGGTCCTGGAACTTGAACAAGGAGAGCATTTGCTGGAAGAACTGAAGGGCAGGATGGCTGCGCTTTGTCTGCAGCGGCGGCTTGCCCACACCTCAGCAGAATGATCTGTGAAATCATCCGTGATGCTTCAGTTAATATCAGATGAGGAAATCACAGCTCTGTGACAGCTTTTCCAGGGCTCTTTGTTGGTGGCAGGGTTTTTGCCATTTGTTTTTTGTTTCTGTTTTGTTTTGTTTTCTGCTTTGAGATAAGGCCTCACTCTGTAGCTCCGGCTAGTCCTGAACTCCAGGTAACCCTCCTGCCTCAGCCTCTCACGTGCTAGGACTTCAGCTATGCCTCACCACATCTTCCCCAAGGATTTGTTCTCACATTACACACTGAAGCATAATGCATTTATTTTCCCTTTATATCATCATCTTGCTGTACATTAGCATTTATGTGATTGGCATATCCTAATACCAGAAAATTCAATATATTTATGACACTTTGGAAAATCTGTTTTCTATTGTTTCATTGCCCCAGATACTAGTAGTCATTATACTTCCTGTCCTGTGAGGCATATCAACTTGAGATGTACTTATAATTTCAGAGGAATTAACAAGGAAACTGTGGACACAGCACGTTTTCATAGCCCTGCACATACTCACGTTGTCTAGCATGCCTCAAAGCCCTGGTTTGATCCCTGGCACCACATAAACCAGACATGGTGCTACACACCTGTAATCAATCCCAGTGCTTAGGGAATCAGAGAAGTTCAAGGTCATCTTGGGCTACACAGTGCGTTTGAGGCCAGCCTGGAATTTGTGGGACAATGTCTCAAAACAGAAAACAAGAGTCTTAAAAATACTTTTTTTTTCAGGTGAAAGCATTTTTAAATGTTGGATGTCAGATAGAAATATAAACCTAGAAATTCACAAATCCAAAGGACACGCACTATAAGAAATGGATGCTTCCAAAGAGGGACAGGATTTTCCAAATGATCTGTGTCAGCCTCTTAACAGAAGCATACCCAGGCAGCGGGTCTTACACTGGTGAGCCACTTGCTGAACAGGGGGATAAGAGAGAGACAGATAGGGCGGCTGAGGGCAAGTTCCAAATGAGAACCTCACTCACTGAATTCTAGAATAAAAGAAATGTAAATAGCTGTGGAGTTCAAATCTCTTCTTTGAGACATGAGTAAAAACAAAGCTAAGGGTGAACCAGTCATTTGTCTAAAACTACAGACTCCATGCATGACTGAGTCACGAGCGAGAGCCAGACATCTGCATGCACAATTACTTCCACTAGGCCATGCTGTCTATCGCCTGTTCTCGATGATTCTATAGGAAAAATATTCCAAGCAATCAATACCAGGTCCTGTGACTAGAGAACCCAAAATGTCGTTACAATAACCTGACCACTGCCCGCATCTTATCTTAATAGCCAGCAACTATTAATACCTATGGTCTTATTAGCCAGCAACTATTAATACCTATGGTCTTATTAGCCAGCAACTATTAATACCTATGGCCAATTATTTCTATATTTCTATTATTAACTATTAACTATTATATTAACTATTGCTCTCCATTTCTACAAATATAACTTCTAGACTTGAAATTTCCTGAATGTATATTAGAAACATCAACAAGGCTTCTATGCTCCTGTACATACGTGGCCGCCACATCTTTCCAGCCAATGCAGGCTTTTAGGCACCACTTTCCATTTATAAAATAACGCGATGCTTTACAGAGATGGAAGTGGGCAGAGGTATCTCAGCTATGATGCTGTCACAGTGTCCATAAACCGGCTCTTCAGTCAAACAAAACTTCCACAAAGCTGTGATGTGTGGGGTTTTCTGGCCCCTGTATTATACACATTTCCAAACCATGGTTGAGTCCAAGCCACCGAATCTGTAGCAAAGCTATCCCAGAATTCTAGACTGTTTAACAATGGGCTCTAGTACATTGTCTGGAAGCAGCTCCAGCACATCCCAACACTACACGGAAAAATCTAGAAAAAGAAAAACTCAACCACTTTTGTGTGTTTGTGAGGCGGGGCTATGTATGTTTATGTTCATATTCATACATGTATGTGTGTTGTGGGGTGTATGTTCACGTGTATATGCATCTGTGTAGAGGCCAGAAAGTTATTAAGTTCAGGTGTAATTTCTCAGGCATCATTGTAGAGCTTGCCAAGTAGGTTACTCTGGCTGGTCGTGGGGATCCGCTTGTTTTGATCTACCTAGAACTGGATTACAAGGGAGAGCCACCACGCCTGCGTTGCAGGTGTGGGGAGCTTAGGTCCTCATGTGTACAACACAAAGCACGCTACTGACTGAGCCACACCCCCAGTCGTCAGCTCCCTCTTAGTAAAGAGGAAACTGAGATTTCAAGGGCAGACATGATCACAAATGGGATGAGAGAGCCCGAGTACCCAAGTGTCCATCCCTACTTTCCTTCACCCACACAGTGGAGCTTTGGCAATGGAGCAGTCAGTGGTCCTGCTGAGTCCACGAGAGAAGAGTTTCTCTGAAGACCAGCAGCATCTGCCACGTTAGAGAGCCTGAGAGAAATGTTCCCCTTTTCCGTTCCTCACCAGACTCTTGGGCTCAGAATACCATGGGCCACACAGAACAATGAGAAAGACTCTTTACTCAGTACCCACAGATGTGCCTTATGAATAACACTCAAGTGTGAACAAAAGATAATAGGTATTTATTTACAAACCCAATCATAAAGTCAACTAATTTCAAAGACCTTCCTTTCCAAAATAGTTCCAGTTTTTCTAACAAGCGGTTTGCCTTCTGATTCTCAACCCCTGCATATTTTGCAAAAGAAAACTTAACAAATGCCCATATGCATCAGCCATGGCAGTTTTGATGTTAGAAAAACAAAACTAATGTCTTCTCAGTAAATATTTTTCTTGCACACTTCCATCTTACATCTTGCACAAATCAAGGCAGACAGTAGCAACAGGGCATCTTTATCCCAATCCGCCCACCATTTGGTTAGCTCATGATCTAGTTATGATTGTTGTGTGTTTGATTTTATCTGTCTGCCACTATCTGATGTCTAGATATGAACTCCCAATTTTTAAATTCATAATGAAGGCAAATAAATACAGCCTGTTGTATTTTCCTTTCCTGATATGGAGAGGTTGGAAACCTTACAATATAAATAGCATCTTTACCTTCTTGCAACAGGGATCCAAAAGAGAAGAGAAGCTCCCCCTGAATTTAAAAATGCCTAGCCGTGGGGCAATAAAACCATAGATATCTACATTGATGATATTTTCAAAATAATAGAAGGGAAATCTAAAAACACCAGCCTGTGATTCTTAACTCATGATTTGTTACTGAGTTTATTTGTAGGGTAAACCCACGCAGCGTTAGCATATTTGCACAGACATGAAAGTGATAATAACTGTGCTGGTAGATAAGGGATGAATGAAAACATTTTTGGAAAAAAATTTAATTATTTCCATCTTTCTTGGGACCAGAAAGACCCATCAGTGTGTTCTCGGCTTGGATGGGAAGTAGAATCTCGGGGGTTTGGGACTGGATAGTTACAAATAAAGAGTCAATTATCCTGGTTAAACCTGCATTTGCCAAGTACAGCCAGGAAAGCCTTGGTGCCCACACAGCAGGACAGCATCCTGAGACCCATTGCATCATCAGCAACACTCTGAAAAGCAGCTCCTTCTGTGCTCATGGTCAGCCCTTAGCCACCCCTTTCCCAAGCTACACTGGCTGAGAACACAGCTCCATGGTCATGCTCTGCCTTTCAGATCAATGCCTATTATTCAGCCAGCATCCCCCAACCGTCTGCTCAGGAAACTCCATCGCTACAGCCATGCACCAAACCCTGCTCCCAAATTTAATCCCCACTTAGGGACAAGAGGCTTCCTCATTGAGTCTGTGGTGGATACAGCCCATGGGGTGTCCCCACAGGTGATGTGGCCATCAGAGCAGACCTGGGGAGCCTCGGGACACTTACGGTTGACATAGCTTGATGAGGTCCTGGTCCGTGGTGCCTGGTGGAAGACCTCGAATGTACAGGTTCGTTTTACTCAACTGCTCTCCGCTGCTGTTGCTGTTTGTGCTGGGGCTGGGAGGAGCCATGGGGTGGGGAGCTGGTGCATAGGACTGCTGGAAAAAGAGAGAAAGAGTGTTACTGGACAAACAGAAGCCAGTACCTATCCATATGCCAGCAGGATTTACCTAAGGCAGTGCACGCTCCTTACTCTCTTCAGTATACACAGATACTATTCAATAATTATGGGTCATTGTTACCCTCTACAGGGTGCTGGAAACTGAGCCTGGGTCTCTCTAAGAGCAGAGAATACTCTTGACTGCTGAGACTCAGGCTCAGTTTCCAGCACCCTGTAGTGGGTAACAATGACCCATAACTTGCCCTGAGGGATACAATGCCTTCTTCTGGACTTTGCTAGCAACTGCACACCCATGGTGTATATTAACTCATACAAGTGTAAACAATACTCATCAGTAAGAAATCAATCTTTAAAATTGTTCTCCTATAAAGATTAGCTGGGTTCTCCCCTAAAATCCTAGTTATTGGGTCAGGGGATTAGTAATTATTGAACAGTAAGCTTGGGACTCAGTAGCAGAAAAGAATTTATTCAAATAGTGTGATAGTTAATACTGATTGTCAATTTAACTGACCTGGAGGATAGGCATCTCACATGCCTTTGGGGGAAGTTTCTGAACAGGGTTAATTGAGGTGAAAAGACCAACCTTAATTGGCTAGAAGCACTTCCCAGGCTAGAACCCAAGACAGAATGGAAAGGAGAAAGTGTGCTAAGAACCAGAGTTCATCTCTTTCTGCTTCCTGACTGTAGACACCATGTGGCCGCCTGCCTCGGGCTCCCGCACCAGGTGCTTTCCTACCACAATGGGCTGTACTTTCATACTGTGGGCAGAGCAAACCCTTTCTTCCTTAAGTTGCTTTATTGGGTTCTTTGTCCAACAATGGGAACAGTAACTAACACAGATAGCACCCAACTACTCGATGTGTGAGCTGTGGAAGATATCTAAGGGCTAATTTAATGATATGATGGGGGAAAATGAGGACAGACTGTACTCTGTGCCTTTGGGATCTAATTATGAACAAAACAACACCATCAGCAGCATGCCCAAATGGTCAGGCATGCTGGCCCGTGTAAGCGGAAGTCATTCAATAACTAGAACTAATCTCGGCCTTGACCACAGTGAGATAAAATCATGGGGATCCCATTGAACTCCCAGTGAACTGAGGCCAGACTTACCCTTCACTGAGTCACCCTGAAAGCCCCACTTGACTCTGCTTCTCCTCTCCAGCCACTTCCCGAACCAGGATTCTTCCTGAACACACTGGGACTCTCCCTCTGTTTCTGCACCAGCCCTGCCTGATTGCCTCTAACTGATGGTTTTCATTTCAAACTAAGTGCCAGGCTGCCATTTTCCTTCCCAGCATTCGCAAGCTGGTTCTTATCTACGTGCTGGACTTGGTTACTTAATGCCTGCCTCCACATTGAGTCTGCTAGCGGGAATCTCCTGGCCTGCATCAGATAAGCCGAAGGTGCTTACAAATCGGCAGGCTATATCTCGTGTCTAAATAAATAAACATACTGCACTTCCGGAGACAGGGTGCTAGCAGAGCTCAGCTCTGCTATAGCATCTGCCTCACAACTCTCAAGGTCTCAGACTGCCCTGGTCCATACTTCCAAGTAGCTATAAAATAAGACTTTTTAAAATTCAGGACCTGCACGTGCATCTCACTGCACTTTTTCCCACGCCCATCCCCGCCTCCCCAAACCTGAAACCTGACATTGTAAGCCCATTGGTTTTACCATCATTGTCATTCTCTAACCTGAGCACCCACCAGAGAACTTAGTGCTGGGTTCCCTCATCCCAGATGCCAGAATACAGCCAGGCACCCAACTTTCTGAATTCCTAGTCCTTCTCCTCCTCAGGACATGTGTCATCTGGCATTGTGTCCTCTCCTCAAGCTTATATCTGCCCGCCCCCCAGCCGGTCTCTCCTGCTCCGGTGCACAAGCCTCTGTTTCATTGGACAGACAAGGATCACCCAAAGGCTAAGACAGAATTCTCAAATGCAAGCTCAGACTGGCTCAAAATGAAAGAACAAGGCAGGGGAGCAAGCCAACACTAGAGGGACAGAGGTCATAGCTCCCATTTCCCAGAATGAACACTTTCCCAACCATTTCCTTAGCTCTGCCTAATGCAAGGTCAGCATTATTAACATGGACTGTCATTCCCCCAACTCCATTTTTTATGTAGAACCACCACACAGGGGTACGCTTTGCGTATGTCCATCCAATGAAGTATATCTATTGCCTTTTAGAATTTAATATGTACATAAAACTTGAAACAGAAAAAAAGTCAGCTTGCTTCCTGAACTAAGTTATGCTGTATCCCTCCTCAGACGCCTCTCCCACTGAAGCTTTTCCTCTTGGATAAGCACTGTACATAGCAGGTGCCACTGGAGCTCACTGTCAGGCCTCTAACTCACAGTAGGTCTCATCAAATTTATCTTTTATTGCTCCTATCGAGTGCTTCTTTGTCTGACAATTCCCAGGCAGTGCTGTTTTCAAAGCTGTCCCTCTGCCTCTTTCACCTCCTCTCTCCCCAAATTCTTTGAATTCCATTCTGTAATAGGGCTTCTTTTAAAATGAGACTTTGTTTAAAGCAGTTCCCGCCCACTGCTTAAAGTTTAAAACCACTGTGGAGCCTGAAGAACGGCCCCGGATTTCTGTATCACAGATCAAGAGAGACCGGACAGAGCCCTGGATGGGTCAAGTAAAAAAAGCAGCAGATACCGCATGATCAATACATGTTTACTTAATTCTTTTGCTCCCTCGGGGCTCTTTGACAGCATTTCCATAAGGAGAACACCATTTTAGCAAGTTTCATCATGCCTACAACACTGTGCCCTCCAACAAGGCCAAGGTACTCAGTGGAATAACAAAACCAAAGTTGAGAAGGGGACAGGGAAGTTGTGTGCATGGAAAAGAAGATGTAGACTATGTGTGCGAAAGAGTGTGTGTGTGTATGTGTCTCTGTGTGTGTGTCTGTATGTTTGTATGTCTGTGTGTCTCTGTGTGTGTGTCTATGTGTGTCCGTGTCTATGTGTATCTGTATGTTTGTATGTCTGTGTGTGTGGTAGGCATACTTGTTAGTGTAGTTGTGGGTATTTGTACCATGTGTGTTTGTACCATGTACCATGTATGGGTACATGTGGAAGCAAAAGGTCCATTCTCAGTGTTTTCCTTAATTGTTCCCGACCTTGAGACAAGGACTCTTATTGAAACCAAAACTCTCACCGTTCAGGTAGGTCAGCTAGCTGGCCAGTGAGCTTCAGGGATCTGCTTGCCTCTGTGCCTTAGTCTTGAGTGCTGAGGTGACAGACACAGGCCCCAAAGCCTAGCATTTTCTCTGGGTTCTGGGAATCTCAGATTCCCTTGCTTATGTGACACCTGCCAGATAGATCCATACTTGTTTCTCATAAATGAATGTAAGGGTTCGGCGTCAGGGAGAAAACATATAATAGTAAAGGTGGTTTTCTTCCAAATTCCTGTTGAAATACTCTAGAAATTCTGTCCAAGGAGGAGTCACTCTGCTGTGGAGCCAGTAGATGCACAGATCTTAATGGCCAATACAGAGTCTCCTCCCAGCCCCTAGGCTTCATTTATCTTTGGGGAATGCCCCCATGATTCAGATAGCCACGAGAATTGCAAATTGTTCCTTGTGTTCAAGAATTATAAATTCTTTCCTCTTTACCCCTTTTCAAAATAACATTCCTTTATCAACATCAAGTTGCAGAAGGTTCCAGGAATGCCTGATAAATGCACAGCCTAAATGAATTAATTCGTGAAAACCAAGAGCAATTTTGCATGCTCTAGCTGCCAAATACAGATAACGAAACCTCAGCATCTAGAAAGGAATACAGGGGAGGGGGTGTCAATAATCTCCAGAGTTAATGGATCCCAGTAACCATTTTTCTGATTAAATTGGCTAGCTATGTTTTCTCCTTTGTCTCCTACTGGATTTGGAATTTTATCATTGATTACATTTTTAAATCATCCCAAGTCATCACAAAGGGAATTTTTAAATATTAGTAAAATAATATTTTCTGTCAGATAAAACTGACTTTGCTATGTTGTTCAAAGCCACAATCTATAAATTGTATTTAGGGAGCTGGAGAATTCATGGTCTGGGGTTACCAAGCAGTAGATCACTGTGCTGAGACAGGGGGATGAATTTTCAGAGTCAGCATGTAGAAGTAGGAGATGTTCCGATATGGGACTTTGGGTGATAGAGTGAAGAAGAGAGAGGATGTCTGGTGTGCACACCGGTCCACAGGCTTTTCCTTGGTGTTTACTCATGGTGACACTAGTATTTGAGGTTACTAAAGAAAGGCTACCACATACTGAGACTGCCAACTAGGGTATCCCAAATCAGTTTCTTCTTTAGAGAGTTCAATACAATTATGGCATCTGTCTAGGAAGACATTGTTCTTAAAAAGACAGTACAGATACTCTGAGGTAATTGGTTTGTGCGTAGCTAAGCACTTGATACATTTTGTGTCAAGAACCTAGAGAGATAAATAATATTCCTCTCATTTTGCTAAGGAGGGAACAGGCAGTGGAGAAGAATCAAATGACCTTTTCAGGGTCACACAGTTGGGACCCAGATTTGATCCTAAGGAACCTAACGTCAGAAGTCCTACATGCAGGATTAAACCTCAACTGTTCACGATGCCTACACCGAGAAACATGGGCACTTCTGGAAGTCAGCCCCAGAGGAAGAGACAGGCATGAGCTCGCATATAGGTGTGAGCAGAGGTGCAGAGGCCAAGAGACAAGAGGAGAACCAGCTTCCCCATCAGCATAGAAATGAAGTCCATCTTGACATTTAATCTCTAAAGAGAATGTCACCATCAGAACCATACATGGCATGCGTTTTTCATATGATGCCAAACAAGTGAGTTCATTTGTCAAGATTCAGTCGTTTAACAAGGTGGAAACGAACTGGCTGGTGGCTCCCCCTCAAAGAGCTGACTCACTTAGCAAGCGTTGCTCACATGCCTCCTTCTTAAAGCTTGAGAACTACAGCACCCGCCCCATGTCCTCCCACCGTCTTCTACGATGCTGGGCTACGTGAGCCAGAGTGCAGATAAGAATCCTCACTGTGTTTTGGATGTGAACTAGAGAAGGACGTGAGGTGTTCCTGTCTCGAAGATAGTTATTGATGCCATCGAAGAAATGTCACCCACCCACCCACAGAGTCAAGAAAGCAGTGAGGGGGGAGAAAAACCAAAACCAACAACAACAAGAAACCCTCCTTTTAGATAATGCCCCTGTATCTCTTGAATACTTAACAGCAAGAGGTTTTAACATATTTTCATTGAAGGAATCTCAACTCTGCCACCACAGACATTGTAGGAATGACACCGCTTTGGTGGCCCCGATGCATTGCTGGAAATTCCACAGTATCCTAGCTCCACATTGATTAGGAACCAGATAGATCATTCCCTGCACAAAGCTACGACAATCAAACATGTCTTCTGACATTGCCAGATTGCTCTGGAGAGACAAACGAGGACTCCCTTTCCTTGAAACACCAATGCAACCTCTTCACATAATGACGATACTAATTACCTAGTCTAACTAAAACTCATTTTGTGGAAACAGCTCACTCCAAACAAAAATTCAGCTTCTTACCCCTAGATCAGGTAACACTACCAATTTCCCCCACATCTCTGTCATCTGAAACCAAGACATAAGAGAACCACATTGCGTTTGTGGCACACTGAGTCTGAAACCTACTTCTCCCACTGGATTGAAAACATAAATCTTTTGCAAAGAGAATGTTAAATATTTTTTGCATGCAATTCCCCTTGGCTTGGAATCTCGGGACTCTGGTGCCAAACTGCAGATGGCTCTACTGCCGGCATCTGGTTGCTGGCAGAGCCTGGTGGCCGTGGGTCTGGTGGTTTGGAGAAGCCAAGGACTCCATCACACAGCAGTCTGTTCTATGGATGGTCTACCTAATTTGTTTTTATTCATCTCCAGCATGATAGAATTTGTAGTCTTTTATCCACTCAAGGGTAAAGCCCTGGATAATGTCTCCCACAGGAATGACACGCCAACTCTTTTACTCTTCAAAAATGAATACAGACCACATTCCTGTCTCAAACTGTACATTATTTAGCCGGCATACACAAGCAAGCCACTGCTTCGGGGGAGAATGCTGTAGTGGTGGTTGGATTCCTCCCCCAGACAGGGTTAATTTCCATATAACCTTGTCTCTGCATACCTTGCCGTGAGTGTGACACAACGGGAGGGGTGGCAGTCACTGGGGTGTCTGTGATAGCTTCACTGAGGGTAAGCGTGTGAATCCTGTACACGCAAGCCATCACAAAGGTAGCTAAATTAACACCTAAGGCCCTTCATGCCATTTCAGCCATGGTGTCAGGGACCATGCGCATCACGGCTTTTCGATCTGGGGCCAGGCAATTGCCTCTCCATTATGTGGAATAGGGTGACTGAAAACAATGGTCTCAATTATGCCAGGGATAATAGAGTTTGGTGGATGGGCTGCCCCTCTTCTCTTCTCCTGCCCACAGCACAGATATGGAAATGAGCAATAACGAAAGGAACTCCTCACAAAAGGCAATCATGGGAGCATCCCCGTCCACTGGCCCAGGTCATAGCTGCTATCAACAGTGGGAACGTGATGCTTAAGAAGAACTCTAAGAACTCCTGGCCGCCTGCTGCATCTCAACCAGCACCACCACTAACCAGGCACTGCCACCTCCTGTCATTAGGAGAGGCAGAGCAATGCTCAGCCTTCTGTGTATTATTGTGTTTTCTTTAAATTTTTTGACTGTGAAGGAGCTAAGTACAGAGAGACATCTCATTATATGGGCTGCCAAGCTAAACCAATATGTATATTATAAAGATATCTTGACTTCAGAATTTGGGTCTAAGGATATGGTGCTTTGGAAAAGATGTTATTCTTTTGTTTTCACAGAAGATGAGACCCTGTGGATTGCTTCTAGACCACGCCATCCTGAAAGGTTGCTGTGAACACCCTCAAAAAATTACTTTGCTCAACTGCTAACTGAGATAAACCTAGCAAACAGGATACAGCATGAAAGACCTGATTAACAGCGCCCCCATACAGCACATAGCAGTTTGGAGAGAAATAAATATGCCCATATTCCCAAATATTATTTGTAAATGTTTGCTTACATTTAAAGGGAGATATGATATAGATATGAATAATTTGCATTGGTATGGATTTTGGTTTATTGATATAAATTTAAGATCAATCTTGTTATATGTATATTTCTGCTCTTGATTAAGGTATTGTGATTGTGTAGTTCATTTAAAAATGCAATGTATAATTAGGAAATATAGGTTGTTAATGGATAATCATCGATAATAATCAAGCTTGTAGTCATGTTAGATTTTCTAGATATATAGAGATATATTTCAGTTAGATAGGCATTCTTCATATCTTTCAAAGACTATAGAATATGGCATTTAAAATGTTTTAATAACTTAGGACTTTTCATGACAATGAGACACGTCTGCTCCTGGCAGCACCAATCTATTTCAAGAGGAAGATGGACATTGAAGAGGCTCCTTATGGAGTTGATTAGCCATTTGGGCAATCTTGCCTGGACTGATGCATAAACTGGACATGAAGAACCTGCAGAGAGATGACTGTTGAACTTGCCTAAAGGTGAGATGGTCCTTCAGGGTTCCTGATTCATGAAAGAATCTGGGAGACATTCTGCAGAATACAGACAAAAGTGACTAAACTGTCTTTAAAATTTCCTGCTTCATGAAAATGTCTGCTGGATACTATGGGCCTGTAGGCTAAAGATGGATGCCCAACAGTACAAAATAACTTTGGGTAACTGTCCAGGCACCGAGATGTCTCTGTTATTTCTAGAGTTTTGGAATTTGCTTACTTCTCATTTACTTAGGTAATATTATATCCTTCTGAAGTCTTTGATGGAGTTGAAGAATGGATAGTTATAGTTACAGTTTTCCTTTGTTATGCTAAAAGATAAAAAAGATATAAATAATGTAACTGTATAACTGTTTTGTTATATGTAATTTTACTACGTTAAAATGAAAGTCTTTCTTTTTTGTTTAAACAGAAAAAGGGGAAATAATGTAGGATGTTCTTCTGTCTATGTGTTGCTTTCATTGGTTGAATAAAGAAACTGCCTTGGCCTTTTGATAGGGCAGCACTTAGGTGGGCAGAGTAGACAGAATAGAATTTTGGAAAAAAGGGCAGAGTGGCAGATGCCATGAAGCTCCTGCCTGAGACTGATGCTGGTTAGAATCTTTCCCGGTAAGCCATGACCTCATGGTGTTACACAGATTGGTAGAAATGGGTTAGATCAGGATGTGAGAGTTGGCCAAAAAGAGGCTAGATGTAATGGGTCAGGCAGTAATTTAATTAATACAATTTCTGTGTGGTTATTTTGGGGCTAAGCTAGCCGGGTGGCGGGAAGCAGCCCATTCCTCATACAACAAGCCCACTTCATAGGATTGATCATTGTCAATCGATCTAAAATAGAAAAGATGTGGAGGACTGAGCAGGGCACCAGGCATAAGCCAACACTGGATCATATATAGATTGATGGTGTATAACTATATCCTATTTGTAAAATGTAGTGTAAAATATTTTTAAAACATATCATCCTTGGATAGATCGTTAGCCACAGATCCCTAGTTTTAAGATGGAATCATTTACCTTGAAGGAGGTGCTGAAGAGCTTGTTAATTTTTAAACTCTAGAAATGACTCTTTTTGAAATTAAGCCATCAGAACCCAGCTTTTCCATTGTGATCAAGAAGCAGAATGCGGTAATGGAGCAGTAATGAAACAATCACATCTCGTGGAATGGCTAATTAGTTTCAAGGTATTCACAAATCACGACCGGCTTATTTTTTAATCATAATTCTGTTAGGATGAAAGTCAGTTTTGCTTACATGTTAGTTTTTTAAACCCTGGCAGTCTGCATAATTGCACAGTATTCTTTTCTGTTGACAAATAAGCATCATTGACAGTCATTGAATTCTGTGTAGAGGTTTAGATAGTAAATGACATTTTCAAATCCACGGTCCTTGAAAACACAAGTAAACTAGTTATTGTGCGGTTCAAGGGCCTCTCAACAAATTTCATTAAAACATTTGCAAGCTAGAGAAATGGGGCTGTTGTAAGCATATTGGCAGCCTCTTATAAACATTATCAAGGCTCCAAAATCCAATGGCACCTAGTCTTTACCCAAACCCTCCCTTTCAGCTGACAAACTCCTAATTTCCTCAAGGAAAAATTAATAAAATTTGTGGTGCTATGCCATGAATGGAAAGGGCCATATTCGTGCATTGAGAATGGCACTCTACCCCCAGCCGCTCATGTCTCTAGTGTCAATTGCGATTGGCGATTACAGAAAAATGAATGAGGACTATGAAGATTACAGCGATGGCCACAAGAGTACTATGTGTCAGACCAAGACCACCCTCTAGCAGTGCTAACAGCAACCCTGTCTCTGAATGCAGCCTCCGCTATTTGTCCAAGGAACACTCTGGAAGTGGACCTAGAATATGACATAGAACACCTCTTTTGATATTTCAATTAAGATAGGATTCCTCAGCAATGGCTTGCAGGAAATAAAATTCAACCCATAGGAAGAAAAAGAAGTTTTTGTTTGTAACCAGTAAGTGTTTTCCATCTTGCTTTAAAATGCTCAAAGAACAGAGAGTGGAGAGCTGACGTGGTGGTTCAAACCACATGTAGATCTTACAGAGGACCCAGAACAATTATCTGTACTCAGACAGGACAGTTTACAGCCATCTCTAGCTCCAGCTCCAGGGTATCCAGGAGGCCTTTGCTCTCTTCTGGCCTCCAAAGTCACTGTCCACCCCCCCCTCATTAAAAGAGTAAAGGAGGATACATTATTTAAATTTTTTGAGCATTTAGAAATTCTCTTTAAATAAGGTTAAATAGCTGTGGTTTAGATCACATCCAATGTTTTAAAGTCTAATGCTTTCTGTATTGCCTTAATATTACAAATGATGATAATGCCAACCACTCATCCTAGCTATATTATGTATGCCCTCCTATGTATGAAGGATGAAGATTGATAAATGCAGTTGACAACAACAGGCTGAGTCAACACTCCATTGCTAAGTAAACTCCTTCACCATTTCCCCCTCCAGTGAAGAACACCATGGCTGCAGAAACGGGGAGCCATTTCCCCACTCAGTCAACTAATTTTCGTGGTAAAATCTCATCTTGTTGATCTGGTTACTGATGGTTAATGAGTTATAAAAAATGATTTGGTTTGCTAGAGAAAGAAGACGACTACGGGGAGAGATGCAGGGAGGGAGGCAGAGAGGAGAGAAATGGGAAGCAGGGGAGTAAAGGGGAGATTGACATGAACTGATGGTACAGAATGAACGCCTGTCTCCTTAGCCAGCGAGATCTTTACCTGGACCATCCTATATTTTCAGTACACATCGGTGCTTCATAGGAACATCCCAGAGAAGACTCCCCGCTTCCCAGCATCCACACAACAGACGCCATCCTCGTAGGTTTCTCCTCTCTAAGTAGAGCCGAAGCCCGAAAGGAGAACTCCTTACTGTGAGCTAACAGAGAAAGTCTGTGGACCCATAAACAACAACCTAAGTTCTGTGACATAAAAGAGTCTGTTGTTTTATTAGCCTACTTATTCATATTTTAATGAGGTAGCAAAATTAAATGTGAACAGAAACTAAGCTTTTAAAAGTCCTAAATCTAGGAAATTTGGCCTATAAAACTTAACAAAATTTCAAGCAGAAGACAATATTAGAACACAGATCAAAGTGTGACAGCAGGCAGGGCCTGGTTTGTGCAGGCTCATGACGCCAGCTATAGAGGTAGGAAGGTCACAAGTTCAAGGTCACATAGGTGAAAGAACGATTTAAGGCTAGCATGAGTAACATAGTGAGACACTATCTAAAACTAGAATGTCATAAAGAGAGAGAGCTAAGGATAAAGCTCATTGGTAAAGTGTTTGGCTAGCATGCAGGAAGCCCTGGGTTCAATCCTCAGTCCTGAAAATTAAAAGAGAGCTGGAGGTGTGTCTCAGTTGATAAAGGCATTATCTAACATACACGAAGTCCTGTGCTTGATCTCCAGCCCAGCATAACCAAGCACAGCAGTGCTCACCCTTTGTCCCAGCATTCGGGAGTGGGAGGGATAGAGATCAGAAACCCAAGGTTGCCCTTGGCTACAGCAAGGTTTCAAGTTAGGAAGACATACGTGAAATCCTGCTATAAATCACCAAGTGACCAACTAACTAGATAGCTGTGACCAAAACCTGAAAGAAGGGCTTGGCTAGATAATTTTGTGTAAAAAAAAATTTTCAACATTTATTACTGTTGGGCAATTAGACTATAAAATATCTACTGGGTATTTAATCTTATTGCCAAATTTATTGCAATTTTTATATAATCAGATACCTATCAAATACTGAGATGTTTAAGGTTCTCTTTCTCATAATTATAAACTAGGAAGACTCCATTTTTCCCATGTACTATAAGTTAACACACCCTGTGCTTCAGAAAGTTTCTCAAAATAATGTGGACAGATACAATTTCCAGTGACTCTTTCCTTTACATTGGATGTGGTCTTTGACCTGGAGCATAAACTACAGCCAGGAGTAAAACATTCTACTTTTCACTTTCCAAACCCGTCTTATTATTTGTCCCAGTGTCTGAAGTTCTGAGACCGGCATACAATATGCATTTGCCCTTAATTGACTTATTCCACAAAAGCTAGAGAAGGGGTCATTGCTGTCATTGCTAGGAGACCACAAATGCAGATCATGAGCATACGTTGCCCAGGCCCAGAGTGTATCCTTATGACTTATTGCCCAACAGAAATAACTGATTCCCCCACCCCCACTCTCCTCATCTGTAACAGTGGGCCCAACAACAGAATATTATTAAACATTTCAAATGGGGGATTGTGTGGTTATGGTTCGAATATGAAATGCACCCTACCCATATTTTCCACCACCAGTAGTAAGTTCTTGTGTTTAAACACTTGGTCCCCAGCTGGCAACACTGTTGGGGAATAATATGAAGCTCTTAGGTAGAGCCTTGGTGGAGGAAGTACGTGACTTGGGGTAGAAAGCTTTGAAGTTTTATGACATAGACCCACTTCTCATTCATCTGTCTCTCTCACTTCTCTTTTTGTCTCTGTCTGTCTGTGTGTGTGCACATGTGTGTACATGTGTGTGTGTGTGTCATGCTCTCCTTCCTGTATGCAGACATGCAGGTGAAAGGCTCTCAGCTGCCTGCCAGGCCAGAGCCTTCATTCTCTGCTGTAGACCACAGCCCCTTGGGAACTGTGAGCCAACCGCAGCCCTTCCTTCTCTAATGTACCTTCTGTCAGGGTGTTGGTCACAGTAAGAAAAGGGACCAACCATGGTCACCTCTTCAAGGCTCTGTGACTTTTGTGAGAACTCTGAAGCACCTCCACAGTGGCCATTGCTGTCAGGAACTTGAGTATTCTCTTGACGCGATGGCGCTCCGCCCAACTGTCATCCAGCTCAACCCTCAGTTTCCCGGCAAGATGATTAACCTTTCCTGTCAACTTGACTGCACTTCGAATCTCTACAGAAATACACTTAGGGTGTCTGTAAGGGGTTTCCACACAGATCTCCCTGAGGAGATAAGACACAGGTTATGGGCAGCACCATTCACGGTTTCGGGTCCAGGAGTGAAAAAAAAAAATGAAGTGGACCGAACACAGCATCTGTTTCCCTCTGAGTTCTGGCTATGTATGCACTGTGATGAATTATCTCATCCTCCTGCTGCCACATCTTCTCTGCCACAATGAACCATACCCTCAAACTATGAGCGAGAATAAACCCTGCTTTCCCCTAAGTTGCCTTGGCCTGGTATTGCTGTAAATTCTTATAGCAAAAAGACCAAAGCCCACTGATGCCTGACAAACTGAAATTCTCTATCAGGCATGGCCAATCTTCTGACATTGCATGATCCTAGCATGCACAGAGCTCACACTTGAGGAATATGCAATCAATCCCCCCCCCAAAGAATCACAAAAGTAATCTTAAATTTAAACAGTTTGTATTGGATCCTGTGGTGTTACAAACAAGAATGGTCCCCATAGGCTCATATGTTTAACTTTTTGGTTTTGGGAAGAATTCGGAGGTATGGCTTTGTTGGAGGAGGTTTATCATGGGGAGGCTCTGAGACTGCAAAAGGCCTCCTGCCATCCCCAGTTCTCCCCTTTCTGCCTTTTGCTCACAGATTGAGATGTGAGCTCCAAGTTGTTTGGGTCACCATACCTTTGCTCCGTCATCACAGACTCTACCTCTATGAAACAGAAAGTCGATTAAATACTTTCTTTTATAAGTTACCTTGGTCATGGTGTTATATCACAACAGTGGAAAACTAATTAATTTCGATCACATCCACAGTTATCTTCTAGACTACACACCAAGAAATGTCCTAATGAATGAGATCTTAGGATCATTCAGCTTTATTCTAGCCTTTGACTCTAACTTTTCTGAAGTGAATAAATGACAATACGCTCCAAGAAATGTCTTCCAATAAATGTGAACTCTCCTTTGGCATTATACTAATAGACTATACAGGTTCTAGGTAAATCTCTATAGACTGTCAAAGTAGTCAATAAAATAAGGTTTATTTTATTGCCAGAAGGTTCATCACAGGTTAAGTAATATACCAACCAATGGCCCAGGCCCTCAACTAGATGTTCTTATAGCACTCCCAAACTGGAAATACTAACTTTGTATCTTTTAACACTAAAAAAATAATGAGAGTTTTAAAAATTGTTCATCTGAATGGCTATTTTGTGAATACACAGTGGATGTGACTACTTATTTCAGTATAATTATCTGCCTAATTTTTTAAACAGTTCTATGTGTGCCCGAGGGTAGGTAAACAAAGGGTTTACTGTATGGGAGTGGGATAATAAGCTATCTCTGCATTCCAAAGCATTGCTCTACATGCCTAGGATTCTAGAGGATGCTTTGCTTTGCTTTGTCTGGAGCTTGGAAACTGTGGCAACGGCCATTTCGGAAAAACAATCACCGAAGGAATATCTTGAATTCTAATCTATCTCCAATCTTGTGTGCTAACACAGGCCATGGCAAAGGAAACATGATCACCACCTTCTCTCTCTTGATTAGAGTACAGGCGAGTGTATCATAGTGTATGTTTCCTTTCTCTGAACTACTTATCATGTCTAGAAGTCAAACTAAAGACAGACCTGTTGGTGAATGGGATTAAAAAAAAGGACATTTTATATGTAGTTAGCATGCTAGCTCTAGTGATCAACTTATAATCCTATGTCTTAATGCAAACCAATATTATAGATTTTTCTTTATTGACAACACAGAAAATTTTGGCTGTGAAGACAGTTCATTTGGAAAACATTTGCCATACAGGCATGAGGAACCAAGTTCAATGACCAGAACCCCCATAAAAACTGGGTACAGTAGCACACACCTACAATCCCAGTGCTGGAGAGGCAGACAGGTAACAGATTCCTAGAGTCGCTGGCCCACCAGCCTAGCCAACTTGTCAAAATCCAGGCCAGTGAGAAACCCTGTCTCAAAAACAGGATGTATATCATCTTTCAAATACCACCAAAAATGTATGTATGCACTAAGCTGAGACAGAAAAACAAGGCTGAGCCAGCTGCAATGAAATATCTCTCTCGGAAAATCTCCACACACATGCATGAGCATATGAACAAGCTGCCAGTAGGCCCAAGAAGGTCACTCTTAAGAAGCCTGATGTTTACACAGTGTGGGTTACAGCTGGCTACTTTTTAATGAGAAGAACATAAAAATAACACAGGATTGTTTTTGTGATTATGGAACGGGCTGCGGAAAAGAGAGTCCCTAACATACAGATTTCATCAGCTCCCTGGTAAACTGCCACACCTGACTCCTTCACCCACATGTCCACCTCCCATCTCTGCTCATTCGGTGACAGGCACTCTCTTGTCCCCTTTACAATGCCACTTACTCTTTGCAATGTCCTTCTGACCACGATCCAGGTGTCCTTCTGGGCAATTCCTGATAATCTATACGTTACTGGGAGCCACTAAGTGTTGTCCTAGATCAGACTATGGGTCATGGTTCCTATACTGTGTAAGTTCAACTTACAGTCACAGTTCAACTCGAACTCTGCAGCTAACTTCCACAGACCAGCTGTGCAGCAGTGACTTAGCGTCTGGATGCATCTGCCTTTTCAGTCCATGCCTGTGTCTCCTCCAGATGCCAGGCGCTGCAAATGCCTCCCTTTGTACTTCTGCATACACTTATCATCTGCATTCCTTTCACCCTTGCTAGTCCACCTAAGCGTGTGTTGCTTCTCAGCTTCTCATACAGACTAACTTTTTTCACACTATTTCCTGTTCCACAGTCCCAGGGTTTCCTGCTCCCCATTCCAGGGGCTGTAATCTATCCTGCATACAGCTGTAAGCTTCATCTACTTAAAGCAAAACTCCCCTTTCACGCGCTTCACCCCTACCTTAAAAATAAAAACCCTGAGACGCTCTTCACACTCTGCAGGCTTGGCTTCCTCGACCTGACGCTTGGGGTCTCAGAACCATTTTCACAGTCTCTTTGACCATTAACACACAAAAATAAATTTCTATTTCTGAGATGCTGTAAAATTTACTGCCTTGAATCTGCAAGCCGTTCCGTTTATTATTGCAAATCTCCAATAATGGGATGCATTTGGCTGAAAAACAGAAAGTATTTCCTGCCGCATGTCAGAGTACCTATTACTCACTGAAGGATCTAATTTCCAAATTGCCCGTGTCTACAATTTGCTTGCTTCCCCTCTAAAAATCCAACATGACTGGACGTTTACGAGGGCCCTGCTGAGTTATAGTATAGCAAAGGGCAGAAATATATTTACCTAATTCATATTTACAAAAAGGCAAGAGTTACACAGCTCTTCATTATACGGGGAGAACTCGCCAAGGTGACCACTCACATCAAGATGGTCTAAGAATCGTCGTTCTTAGCAATCATCAGCCACATCCTCATTTGATTCTATAAGAAGGGAACAAAGACCAGTGCCACACTGATCAGTGTGCTAGGAGATCTTGGGTCTGTATTTCAGAAACACCAAGTTCAAAGGCATTGCCAAAATGGGAGGGAAATTTACTACTCCCGAAATAAAGACTTCTGTACTGTGGGCTAAGGAAGTCCCCAACACAACACACACTTGCTTTCTTTACACCCCAATGCTTGATGGATAACCTTTCTCATATTTTGCCTCACTTTTGAAGGCACGGATTCTCTTGCCTTATTGATCTCTTTATACCCTTATCATTTTTCCCCCTGAGTTATTTGGCACGAAGACAGCAGTGTATTGCCAAGGCTGATTTAACGTCATCTCCCAAGTATGCAGCATGGTGCTCAGAGTGGAATATTTTAAGACCGAAGCATGTAGTACATCTGACAGGCAATGTTACAAATGTGGTTCCTTGTCAGGACTAATGAATGAGGTAGTCCAGAGCATGGATAAACAGCAGGAAGATGGAAGATGCTGGGGGCTAGACTTCGCCAGAAAGCATTTCTCAGTAATTAAATTATTTGGTGGAGAATAACGCTTCTTTGTTTGGGGGTTATAACTCATTTTTTTTCTCCACAGAAAGTCCTTGGTGGTTATCTTTATTGGATGAAAGTGCTCAACCAGCAGAAAGTGAGGTACACCTTCCTGGGAAAATAGTTGGTCCTTTGACTGGAGTCTTAGAGGATTTTAAAAACTGTATTTACTTATGTTGGGATAGGCATGCAATAGTGTCTGTGTGAGTCAGAGGACAGTTTGGAGGAGTCAGTTTTCTACTGTCACATGGGTCTAAACAATTGAATGCAGGTCATCAGATCAGGCTTAGATAGAAGATCCTCTAGCTTCTGAGACATCTCCCCAACCCTTAGCAGGGACCTTGTCTGATTTAGAAGGATGCGTTTCTCTCTACATATTTTGTTAAACTTGTTCTCCAAGTACCTCCTTTTACTCACCATCCAATGTGGTTTTAATATTGAATTACAAAATTCTCTTTACTACCAGTGACCAGTCACAAGGACAGATACAGAACAACCACAACCCGTCCTTGCTACACAACTCAGCAGAAACAATGAGACCATGCCTCAAAGTAACATAATTACAAAGGCATGCAGATAATACTGCCTCATCCTAAGACTGTGGAAGATTCTTCCCCAAGGGCAAGAAGTACCGTGCATAAATCCATTCACAAAGGGAAGTAGGAACTTGGGGATGTGGCTCAGCTGGCAAAGTGCTTGCTTAATGCACATAAAACCCTGTGTTCTATCCCCAGCATTGCACAAAAGCAGCCATGGCAGGCAGCAGCTGCAACTCCAGCACTTGGGAAGGGGAGGCATGCAGGTCAGAAGTGACGTTTATACAGTGATGCCTAGGCCAGCCCTGGATGCATGACACTGTGTCTTAGAAACCAATGAACAAACAACAAACAAATGCACAAAGGCAGGGAAAAGGAGGTCAGGACACAGATATACCTGTCTGAAGCAAGGGAAGACGGGGCAGACAGGTGACTGATATGCAGAATGATTAAGTGAAAGAAAGGAAGAGAGGACAACGGGGCCTGATCCAGGAATCAACTTCCATCCAGGAAGTGAGGTTCCAACTTCACACATTTGGTTACTTGCCAGGTGCATGAAGCCTTCTAAGCAATGACAGCCTTAGTTTTCATCCTCATAAAATAATGAGTGTATGCGCCATTATGCGATTGTTAAACTACAGAGAGTAAGGAGCGCTTCCACTTGCCTGGGTGTCGCTAGGGCCTGTGGCCAGGAGAGCGACAGAGCGTTCACCTGCTCCACTCCTCTCCTCTGCCCTCCCTCTGATTCTAACACCTGTTACTAAGTGGCTGAGAGACAGAGCCACTGCACAGCTCTGATGAGAAAGAACCCGGACTTATTTCAAGCTAGGCCAGTTATAAGCGTCTGCCAACACTGGAAAAGTCGTGGGCCTCATGTTCTGAATTTTACTACATACGAATGCGACTCTTAGAAAGATGCCGGAGCAGAGAGAACTTCAGAGATCTGGGCAAGGCATACGAGCGAAGGTCTTTGTGTTTATCACACTGAACAATACCGAGTCTCTTGATTGTTCAGTAGTACCTCTTTCTTCCACAAGGAGAGAGAAACAACACCAATGTCCAAACAAGGCCACAAAGTGTAATCAAAGCAAACAGTGGTCGGTAAGCATTCTCTGTTAAAGGTGTTTACAGTGAGGGGCCTGCTGCCTCCTTTAAACGTACCTTGTAGACAAAAAGCTGCCTCTCAGGTAATAAGCACCTGGTGCACAAGCCTGATTACCTGAGTTTGATCCTCAGAACGCACACAGAAATTTGGATGTGGTAGTGTGCATCTATAATTACAGCATTCCTGCAGCTGTAATTATCCTGCTCAGCCAAACCCTGCTGGGTCGGAGAGTTCCTCTTCCTCGTCCTCCTACCGAGGAGCTGCTCTCTTCTGACTTCCACTACAACAGTATTAGCAAACAAAAGCTACTTTGAAAGTCCTGTCGATAATACCCATAGATCATTTGAACTAGTTCTTGGGAAATGGAAAATAGGTTCTTGGTTCAGAGAGATGGCTCAGTGGGTCAGACCTGAGTTCCACCCCCAGGACCCATAAAGTCGAAGAACAGGGCCACCAACCATGAGCACCATGGCACATATACATACACACACAGCAAACAAACAAACAAAAGACAGGCTCTCATTTAGTTTAACCAGGAATTCCTTAGACATGAACATACTCGCGTCTTATCTGAAGACTTTTACACATTGTTTGGTATATACCTACATACTATTTTTTAAATGTTTATTTATATGTGTTCATGTGTTTGCCTGCTTGACGGTGTGTATGCCATGTGCACGTAGTATTCACGGAGCCCGTGAGAGGACATTGGATCAACTGGAAACTTGGTTGTAGGTAGTTGTGAGATGTGTGGTGTGGGTGCTCACAACTGAACCTGAATCATTTGTAAGAGCAGCCTGGGCTCTTAGCTGCCAAGCTATCTCTCCAAACACAAAGCACCCTCTCCTTCTGATCCTAGACTGCAAAACATTGTATAGTTATTTCTAGAAGCTGTATTTTGACCTCTAACATCTTCGTTTGGGTGAAGTGGGCTTCTCACTCTCTCATACAAGTGGAACATGCATGGATCTTCAGGCTGGGAGGAGCAGATGAGCAGGCTGCTCATCATAAGGAATGCCAGTTATCAGAGACAGCTGTTACAATGCACGTCTATCTGGTGGCTGTGGACTTCAGCAGCTTCCGTCTGCTCAGAACACACACAAGAAAAGAAAAGGGGTTGGACTTGGTGAGTCAACTTGAAGTGTCCACTTGACACAGTTAGGATCAACTGTGGAAATGTCCTGAGGGACTGTCTTTAGCAGGTTCATCTGTGGACCGTCTGTGAAGGACTGTTTGATTGTTAATTGATCCATACGAGTCCAGCCCACTCTTGGCAGCACCAAGATGTTCTGGGATATGTAAGAAAACTAGTTAAGCCGGGCAGTGGTGGCACACACCTTTAATCCCAGCACTTGGGAGGCAGAGGCAGGTGGATCTCTGTGAGTTCGAGGCCAACTTGGTCTACAAGAGCTAGTTCCAGGACAGACTCCAAAACTACAGAGAAACCCTGTCTTGAAAAACCAAAAGAAAAAAGAAAGAAAGGAAAGAAAGCAGAAAAGAAAGAAAGCTAAGCATGGGCCTGTAAGTGAGCCAGAGAGCCAGCCAACAAGCAGCAATCCTCCACATTTTCTGCTTCTGAGTGGCTACCTTGACTTCCCTTCACAATGGACTGTGACCTGGAAATACAAATCAAACAGACCCTCTAACGCTCCAAGATGTTTTTCTTCAGAGTCCGTCACAGCAACAGAAAGAAAACTAGGACACACTTTCTTTTCTGACCCCTCCCCCTCTCTGAAAAAAAGGAATTATAAAGTCTTTTTTATTTGACATCCTTAATAATCACGACTGTGAAATTATCTCACGGCTTCCTACAGTTTCCAAGCAGCATCAACAACAGCAGACAAGTACCAGTTAGTCTTCAGTCGTGTTCCCCTGTCCTCTCGCATCTCACACATTGGACAGAAATCTCCCCATGAGCACAGTGTTGTTCCCAACAGAGGGATTTTTCTAATCCATTTTTTGCATGTAAAAATAATGCCTCCTCTTTTATTAGAAAAAAAGGTTTATGGTCCATTTAAATTTTAATATTAAAATTTAATTATTTGGAAGGAGAAAAAAAACGACATCAAATTATTAAAGTCCATAAAAGAAAGCAGAAGTGAAAATCGCCAAAGATGAGTAGGACCAGGCAGAAGCACATATTCATCCATCTGGGCATCTCAAGGACACACGACCACCCGAGAATCCAAGGGGGAAAGTGGCAGAAGACCCAACAGATGGGCTTTTCTGGCCTAGACCAGCCTAAATGGAGCTTTTAGGCAATTTACATATTGGCAGTCAGCGGCACAGGTGTGTGTCAAGGACTCCAGAAACACCACGTGACACTTTATGTAAGATCCAGCTTGGTAGATATCCTGCCGGCTGGGGTTCCAGCCTCACAGCTGTGCAGTGGTACCTGAGTTATAGGTTAGGATAGTTCAGCATAGATTATAGTCTGGATATTTCCATCGTAATCAAAAAACAATGTTGCGGTCTTGCTGTGCATTAGTGCATTCCCAAGCCAGTATTCACTCAACTTCACTCCCTTGCACTGAAAATTCTGGCTTCCCTTTGGAAGATTTGGAGATTTGAACTTTAAGGTGTTGAGAGCTGCCAGACTCACCAACTCTCCCATCTGATATAAGGATACAGAGGTTGCTGAAACCCATGTGAACACTCTTGCTGTTCATCAAATTCTGAAACCCTTGAATTGTTCCTCAGTCCTACAGTCTACCCAGAGTTCTTCACTATACTCAGAGAGATGCAAAATAAAAAGTAAATAAATGAAAAATAAACGAGGTCAATGAACTCAAGTAGACTGCCATTATGAGTCATATATGCTAGTTCTGGACACAGGTGGTTTTGGCCTTGACTATGTAAATAACCTGCCCTGAGGATGGGCGGACTTATTGGTCCCCAAGTCATGAGCAACATCTGTTATACTCATATTCGGCCCCATCAACCTTTGACCTAACTTTGTCAAGACCAGCAGAGGCACACAGTAGGACATGTGCACAGGCTGGGTTGGCATTCATACAGTACAGCTTATTCTTCTGGGATGCCCTTGATGGAACTTAGCTATGGAGATGTAAGAAATTCATCTTCCTGACGAGCTTTGGGGTACATTGCAAGTGTGGAGACTGGCCTAAGCATGCACCATCCCTGCTCCAAAGTCTCCTGCTAGAAGGAGAGTTCACAGAGAGAGACCCTGGAGGATGAGATAGCGTGAGATGCAGAGAACCGAGGTACCCCAAACCAGGGTCCCCCATCATGGTCTAATAATGCTGGGGCTATAGATAGAACCCCAGCTGGGCTGAAGGTGTAGCTTAGTGCTAGAGTTTGTATAAGGTCCAGTGTGAGACCCTCAACACTACAAATGCATAAATAATTGGAACTAAATCTGTGACCCATGGCACTATAAAACAGGATGTAGGGAGCCTGGTGGGGGCTCAGTGGAGAAAGCACTTGCTAAGTCAGTTTGAGGGTCAGAGTCTGTATCCCCAGGGCCCACGTGAGAACTGAACAGGTGTAGGAACTACCTGCAATCCCAGATCTCAGGAGGGAAGCAAAGACAAGAGATTTCCTGGGCTAACTGACTAACTACAGCAAGCTGAGGGAGAGTTCATGAGAGACTCTGGCTCAGTAAATAAAGCATAGAGTAAGTAGGGAAGACATCCATCCAATGTGCGTGTGAATCTGCACACAAACAAACAACCACACATACAAATACACTTCCTACATACATACGTACATACAGAAACCACACATGCAGCCATACCAAAAAAAAAAAAAAAAAACATCAAAACTAGCTGATACCACCAGGCACCAATGCCTGCTAAGACACCACAGAATCACCAGAGAAAGAGAAAGCATTGTTTTTAGCAACTCTGTTACTTATCACCATTGATCCTTATAATTCAAACAGTGACTTATTTAAATACTCAGCTTTTTCCTGAGGCCATGATAAGTAGCGAACTTGCCCCGCAGCATTTCGTCTGCTTGAAGCTGAGCGGGTGGGACTAGATGGTCTCAAAGTGTTAGAATTATAGTAACAGTTGCAGGTGCCCAACCCCAACAGCAAGCTCGTTGTGCAAAACTGTATCCTTAAAAGATGGGAGATTGGAGCTGTAGCTAGGGTCTCACAGAAATCCAACAGGTGGCAAAGCATAGAAAGTGGCCCAGTTTATCCTTTCTGATGGTGTTTTCTTTGACTTCAAACTGTGTATTCTAAAGAAACTGGTTAGTGACAGTATATCACGGGATGGGTGGTTTACAAAGGACCTGGGATCTGGATGGCAAGATGCTGCCAAGATGGAGCAAGAGTTTGATCTTTGCATCCCTCATGGGGGAAGCAGGAGAGAATGGACTTGCACAAACTATTCTCTGACCTCCATAAGCACTCATAGCAGGCACACACTCACCCACATACATGCACATACATACAAATACAAATGAGTAAACATAATTAAAGTATCTAGGGTCTACTGGACATAAATTCATTAATCTAGAAAGAAAAGATACCTTAATGTAATGTCATTAAAGAGGTGAACATCTTCACTATTTACATATGTACGTCCTCCAAAGTTACATGGCAAGTTATACCAGGATCACATGTCTATTCTCCATAAATTAAATATAAAGAATAAGGTTAACTTTTTATTGATGCAAAAAAATTTGAGTCTGGTGTCTTCAAACATTTGGCTACCCCGAGATCCTTGAAAAGCTCTTGACTGCCCCTCCCCCGATCTGGCTTTGTGCTTATGATGGGCAATATACTGTTTTGAATATTTTACAGGTCAGGAAACTGAAGCTTGGAGATGAACTGTGGAACTGGCATTTGGCAGGGCCAGCCGAACTAACTGTTAAACTACTGACCGAAGAGTCTGAATGCTTAACATACTCTTTAAACCGATAACGGCAATAAACCTGGAATCCTCTTGTTCCTGGAGGCCAAGTCTGACCACCTGAGCTAATTAATGCAGCAGTTCCATTCAGAGTTAAGAAACTGCGCTGGGAAACATCTCAAGGTGTGATGTCATCACCCAGAGCAAAATCTATGACTAACGCCAATCAAGTGAAATCTATCTTCCTGATGAGCACCAGACGGAAAGGTTTGCCCTGCTTGGTCTCCAAAGTTACCAGTTAGCACGAACTTCTTCTAAATCTATGATGTGTCCTAAGACGCTAATAGTCAACATTCATTTTATTTCCATTAGTAAGATTTGGTGATCTAATTACTTCCCAAGTTGGAGTATGGACATAAAAAAGTTCCACTCAAATTATTTCTTTTACATTAATTTTGGTCATGTGTACGTATAAGTGGTCATGTGAGTGAGCATCTGTGGATATGGGTGTGTGTGGGTGTGTGTGTGCACGTGCCTGCAGAAGTCAGAGGTCAGGTCAGGCATCTTCTATTGCTTCTCCACCTTAATTTTTGAGACAGGGTCTCTCAATGAGCCTGGAGCCATGAAACTCCCTGATTGGCTGAACTTCTAGCCAGTGAGCGCCTAAGATCTACCTGCATTTGTCTTCCGACATGTGCCATGATGCCTGGCTTTTACATGGATGGGAGGAAGCCAAACACAAGTCCTCATATTTGCTAGCAGGCATCTTCTGGCTGAGCCACTTCTCCAGCCCCGTGCCACAGGGGGCTGATATTGGTTTAGTGGAATAAACTTTGGGGACTGTGCGCTATGGCAATCAGTCCGATGAGTCAAAACAGAAATGGAAGCTATCACTACCAAAGAAAGAGTGAGCTCAGAGCCCTGTTCTCTGTCATGAAGAAAGAAGAGGGGAAATGAAAACATGTCAGTCCCTTGGTAGGTGTTGACCACGAAAAGTGTCTTCATACTCTAAGATTCTTTGAATTCACATAATTGAATCACATTATGAGATAAGCACATTGCTTCTGTCTATATTAAGATACTTGTACTTTACACATTAAAATCAAATTAGGAGCATACTATAACTGAGTATAATAAGATTCAACTATATGTTTAATCAGTGTGACACATCTATCATGAATGGAGTTGCCCCTGTTGTCACTGTGTCATGTGACCTTACAAAGGGTGCTTTATTGCTTTGAGTCTGGCAGGGTCTCCCATTGAATTGGAAGCACAGACTTTCAGCTTCGCTGGCTGGCCGGCAAACTCTCAGAATGTGCCTGTCCCTCCCTCACCTAACAATGGGATTACACACCCAGCTTTTTATATAGATACTGGAGATCCGAATTCAGTTCCATGTGCTCAGACAACAAGTGCTCTTACCCATGGAGTCAAATATCCAACCACACTCATGCATTGTTAAGAACATAGTTAAAGGTATATTTACAAACACAGGGGTCACAAGAAATAGCTTCTACTTTGAACATGGTTTCACACCATGATCCAGGCACTATAAATATTTTTTTTGAAATACAGAATGAAAAGAAAAGAATTGAACAAATCATATAATATTCAGAACTATTCAACAAAGGAATATCCAGCTTAGCTATTCAGGGGGATTACACATGGCTGAATGAACCAGGCCACCTCTCAATAAGATATAAAGGAGGGAACCTGCACTGTCATTTACAGAGTGATTTGAAATGAATACAATGCTCTGTGTCAGATTTTTTAAAAAATTACAATCTCAGCTTTTAGTACAGATTTCATTTTTAATAATCTCCTTCAACATCGCTAAACACATCACCCCACCATGTAATTTCTTCTTTCACACCGCTGGCACTCCCACTGTTTAAAGCTAATTGCTTTTCTGCATTATCTTAAGGTCAACTTCAACAGAATGGATCTGGAGATAGTGTAGCTGGGAGCCACGACAGTCTAATTTACCAGCACTGGACCGGGATACTTAATGCACGCTTCCTTTAGAACGATACTGACAGTGCACACTCTAACTCACGTTCGGGTGCAGCTCAGAGGCGGACTCCACAAACCGACAGTTGCCTAAAAGGCATTTGTTTGCATCTTTCTGGAAGACATTTTAGAAATTATATTAATTTTATGAATTTTTATCATTTTAAAATTTAAGTTTATCATGGGTTTATATTTATGTGGTGGTGTAAAGATGTGTGAATGGATGTATATGTCTGTGGGTACATGCAGAAGCCAAACTAAAATGCCAATATTCACTCTGACTTCTATTACTGAATCTGAGGCTAACCCTGCAGCCACAAAGCCTCAGTGACTCCCCCTTTCTCCGCCCCTAAGGAGATGGGGTCACAGGCAAACCTGCAACCACACCTGCTTCTTATGTGGATCCTGGGAATTTGAACTCGAGTTCAAAGCCAGCACCCCCCATTCCCACATTCATTTTTAATTCAAAACTTAGATGATGGAGCAGAAAAAAAAAAAAAAAAACAGCTAGGTTTGATTCGAGTTCTGTGGTGTTATCCCAGTTCTGTTTCTAAGGCACTATACCTCCTTTAGACTGGCAAATCCAACCAGGAGCTCCTAGTACCCTCAACTCACCCAAGAGCAGCCAAGTTGTAAAGCCAAAGCTATAAGGTCTCCCTTCCAATTCAGTTTCAAGGTCGTTAGGTACAGCCCGGGTGGAAATATTGCCCGAACGGCTGGATTTGCCCTGCAAACAGGTGGTTGAAAAAAATCACTCTGTGGTTTGCTGATGAAGTAAATAAGTGTGTGTGTGTGTTTGTGTGTGTGTGTGTGTGTGTGTGTGTGTGTGTGTGTAAGAGGCGGAGAGAGAAATGACTGAAAGACAGAGAGAGAAACAGAGAGAGCCAGAGCCAGACAGAGAGCCAGAGAATCAACTGCGCTCGCCTCCCCATCTTACCTAAGACACAACTATAACCACACTCAGAATGAATGGCCATTTCTAGGCATATGCTTGCCGTGAAAATAATGAACCTTATTTTGACACCAAAACAAGTAAAAAATAGACATGGATATTGAAGTATTAAGTATTGATAGAAACAAAACAAAACAAAAACCACCAGTGTAATTTCTTTTCTCAGAAGCAGTTAAGGACAGAGGAGTCCTAGCAGTAAAACCTGGGAAAACAGTTCTCTGTGCGTTTGTTTTTAACCTGACTGACCACAGGCCACAGAAAACCTGGGAATCCGCTGCCGAACTTGTCAACATGTGAGAGTTCTTGAAGGAAGTTTGGAGTTTTAGATTTTTAGAGAACCTAGAACCTTCCACATAACTCTTTCCTGGGCAACACCCAACCTCCCCACTCACTTTCTTTTGAAAATGTTTTACGTCCTAAGAAATAAGAGATTGGACCCAGAATCTAATACTAATACACACTTAGCACAACATACAATCAGTCCTTCATCCATGATTGTGTGTGTGTGTGTGTGTGTGTGTGTGTGTGTGTGTGTGTATAATCATGTGCTTGGGATTATTTTATGTGAGTACATGTAAGCAACGTCCTTGTGTAGATATATATAGGTCAGAAGACAAGCTCTCAGGGGTGTGGTTCCTTCTTTGGCCCTCTATTTGAGGTAGTGCTGCTCATTGGCCTAGCACTTCACCATGTTGGCTAGGCTAGCTGGCTAGGGTTGGGCACCTTTCAGAGACCTGCCTGTCTCCACCACTCAGCTCACATTCCAGGGATTACAGACACATACCTCCTTGCTTAGCTCTTTACATGGGGTCTGGAAATTCAAAATAGTTCCTCATGCTTGAAAGGCCAGCGCTGTACTGGATGAGCCACCTCCCGGTCCTAATGGCTTTAAACTCAAGGCAAACGTTTTTCTTCCATTCTCAGAGTTATTATCATTCATTAAAATTCAGAGGAAGCAAAGGGACCACCCAGTGTTATAGCCTTCCACGGTGTAACACCTATGAAGGCATACTTTATTGGATAATTTTACAGTTACATTTTGCTACCATCTTTCAGGTATACATTTTTTCCACCAGGGGTATTGGGAGAGAAGAGGAAGTAACGGCTTCCATTGGCAAACGGTTGACCATGCTCGGAAATGACTTAGCTATAACTCAAAACTCGCACCTGTGTGAGCAGAGCAAATCGAAGATTTATCACTCAAGATTGACCTGCCAACCCATCATTGTTTGCTACTACAGAAGGGCAGTAAGGGTCAGGGGTAATGCTAGAGGGTCCAGAGTCACCCACCCAGGCACTCCCTTCCTCAAAGGAGCTGTTGAGGAAAATCTGGTAATGGCCCAATTAAGTGTTAAGTGTAAAAGAAAGGCTACGGACTCGCAGCTAAAGCATTGTCTTCATTCATTTATACAGAAGCATCAGGCAGCCATCTTCAGGTTAGACATATGGCTGGTCTCCTAGCCAGTGAAAAGGCAGTGTTATATACAAACAACAGGACTCCAGATTTTCAACAGTCAATCAGTACGCCCCCCACTTCATTTCATCAATGAGAGACAATGAGTGATTGTCCTCACAGTTAATAGACCTTCTAGAACTCTAAGGCCCGGTTCTTCAGGTGGCCAGAATCTGCAAATGCTGACTTGTATCAACAGCATCAGTTATAGAGATCAGGGTCAGAGTGACAGCTCAGAAAAGTGCTTGTCTTGCAAGCATGGAGTTCTGAGTTCAATCCCCAGAAGCTGTGGGTACCACAAGTAGGCTCTTGTGGTCCAGGTTTGCCTCCGAGTGCTAGGGAGGTGGAGACAGGCAGATCCCTGGAGCTGAATAGCCAGCCAGCCTACCAAGCTTCGTCAGTGAACCCCTGGCCAAGAAGAGATCTTGTCCCAAAAAACAAAGTGGAAAATGACTGAGTAATAACACCTGAAGTTGACCTCTGGCCTCTATGTGTGTATGCACACACTGTACATGTGTGCATGTACACACACACACACACAGACACATACAATGGACACAGACATGCACACACACAAAAGAAAACAACCTTACAGATTTCAAGGACGCAAAAACATTTAGACATTGCCATAACTTCCAAGTATCTGACTTAATATTCATCTACAGTATGTGACACACACATGCACACATACACACATGCACACACGTTTTTCATCTTGATTTATATCAGCCCCTGCTAGAGACAGCCCTTTGTACTCCCAAAATATTGACACTCCCCCACACATCCCTGATGCCAAATCAGACATGGACCCTCCACAATACTCCTTCCTTCAGTCCCACTTACTGACAAAGGGAACTCGGGATGCTCAGCTCAAAAGATGTTCATTGGACTGGCAAAATGTCTCCATCAGTAAAGGACCTGATTTTGATCCCCAGAACCCACATGATGGAAGGAGAGAACCGACTCCAGCAAGCTGTCCTCTGATGTATCCAAGAAACACACACATTTCCCCAATAAATAAATATGTTTTTAAAATGTAAAAAGTCCTTTAATTAAGTAAGACGAGACAGACAAACACCCATCTGTACCATTTGCATTTCTCTCCTCTTTGATCTCTTGCTGAACCCCAGGATGGGCATCATGAGGAACTATATCCAATACAGCCATAATTCTTGTCTGTACAGAGTTTTGGGCACATTAAGTTTTTAGTTATTATGTTTAACTGTGTAGCACAATAGAAAACAGGAGAGATAGATGGGTGCACTTTCACATTCTGTGTTATAAAGACACACTTGTACTTCATGCTGTAAAAAGGATGATCAAGGGGTACATGTCATTACTTGTTTCGCATGTACATACTGTTAATGGTTTGTTTGTTTGTTTGGAATTAACCCCCTGCCTCCAGACCAGATGCCCCTGGTGAAGCATAAAGTTGATGCCAGCAGAAACTAACTTGACTCAGTGTTTCAAGAAGTACATGAGTCCGGACACCTACAGGAAACAGACGAGAGGGAGGGATGACAAGAGAGGCGCGGACATCAGTAGTCTCCAAATGTGTTGACCGTTTAACCAGGACAAGGCTGAGCTCCGGAATGAGTGCCTGGCTTTGCTCCCAGCTCCATCTACCAGATGTGGATTTCTAGGATGCTGTCCCACAGCTTAGAGGCACAGTAAGAAGATTCAATTCCTGTCTCTTCTCATTGGCATCTACAAGTGGCAGACAACAATGAAATCTGTGTTCCAGATACATATTTACTCAGCTTGAAAATGTGCCATACTTAATTCATTTATGGCCCATGGCTTAATCCTTTTCCTTTTGACTCCCTTACTTCAAAACATTCAAAGATCTTGGACTTTGCATTTTAGGACAGAACTACTACGCAGATGAAGTAGATGATAAACACCAGGCAGCCATCACGAGCCACAGTGCCCATGTCTCCCCCAGGAGTGTTAGTTATTTTGTGCCAACAAAATACAGTTCATCTTCTTCACTCTCAACTTGAACCCTTCTTTATCGGTAAACTTGAATATGTTTTGGTATAATGTCTGTGCCACAGCACCGCACACACGCACCTGTCCTTTGGAAAAGCTCAGGACTTCTAAGTCCATGAAAATTCTAGTCTGGATGGCATATCACAGGAATGGTATTAAACATTCATCAGATTTTTGACATGTCATCTTTCTAATCAAGCAGACCTGATATTCAGTTGTGGGAACATTTCCAAGATCCCTAAAAAATCAATACCGCTAACTCACTGCCATCTCTATTAGAAAGAAAAAACCAGGCTGGGAGAGTGCATCTCCCAGCCACTAAAGAGTTTTACTCACCTTTTTGGTTTCTGATATTGTAAGAACCTACATAACTCCTTGCTCATTTCTTTCAAGGAACATTTATTGAGTATAAACTCTGTCAGGAATACAAATAAGGCACATGGGCCTGAAGTCTGCTGATTCCGCAGATGGGCTACCCAAAGCTCTGCATTTGGCAGCCTATACTGTTCCAGTGGGGTTTAAGGAGTACTTTGAGTCTTAGCTAAATATAATCCAGATAACTTCAACTTCTTCCTTCTTTTGAATAACTGTCTCTGGACACTTGTGATATGAAACGCAGAGACATCACTATGTTTAAAAAAAGATTACTTTATTATTTATTTGTGTGTGTTTGTGTGTGTACTGTACCACATGCATGCAGGTGCCTCAAGAGTCTAGAAGAGGGTGGAGCTGGAGTTCTAATGAGATGCCTTGTGGGGGGGGGGTTGCTGGGAACTGAGCTTAGGTCTTCTGCGAGAGCAGCTGGAGCTCTGACCCACTGAGCCATCTCTCCAGCCCAGCGTTTACTGTATCAGGAGCATACCTTCAGAAGCCTATTTTTCAATATACCGCTAATGTTTTCTCTATCACTTTTGGTATAAACCACCAACAGGATGGCATAAAAGGAAACACATTGAAGGTGGCTGTCATCTGCGTCTCAACACCTACCACACCCCAGCCTTACTGTGCTGTTATCTAAGTTACAGTCCGGACAGCTTCACAAACATGCTTGACATTTCAAATGCTTCGCTCTGAGGACAACTTGTTCATGGCTGTCTCTAATTTGCAGCAATTTCCCCTTCCCCAGCTTTAAAGAATTAGCGATCTTAGCCATGATCACAAGGTAGCGAAGAACCGGAACAGCTGTCAGGGCACTGCAACAGATCAGAACCCACCAACGGGGAGTGTCTCTATTTATTTATTTATTTATCTATTTATCTATTTATTTATTTATTTATTTATTTATTTATTGGTTTTTCGAGACAGGGTTTCTCTGCAGCTTTGGAGCCTGTCCTGGAACTAGCTCTGTAGACCATGCTGGTCTCAAACTCACAGAGATCCGCCTGCCTCTGCCTCCCGAGTGCTGGGATTAAAGGCGTGCCCCACCACCACCCGGCCGGGAGTGTCTCTATTTAGTAAAGCTTGAGGCAAATGAAATTCAAGTTTGGCTCTAGTTGAAATCAGTATTTACAAAGCAGAGGCACATCCCTAAGATCCACTCGGGACCTTCCCAGCCATGCTAGCCTACAAGTCTCTGCTCTTTGACAAAACAAGATGAGGACCGGTGTTTAAATGACAAGCCCGATTGATCTTGCTCCACCTCTTCTTAAAATACGATTTTCATTTCCAAAAGCAATAGCCACTCCTTCCTGCAGCTCTGCCCCAAAGCCTTTGGTGCATCCTTGTGGTGGGAAAGCACATTCTCCCGACATCAGTGCAATGGCCAATGATGAAGGAGACCCACATCACACTTCCTGGCTGTGTTTGCTTTAATTTTATGGAGAGTACTTGCATGGACGACAACTGTGCACTGTCTGCATGCAGTGCCTACTGAGGTCAGAATAGAGGATGGGATTCCCCAAGCACTGGAGCAACTGACTGTTCTGAGCCATGATATAGGTGTTAGGAATTGATCCCAAGTCCTCTGGAAAAGCAGCCAGTGCTCTTAAGCACTAAACCATCTCTCCCACCCCTGGTTTTCGTTCATTGTGTTTTTAGTAGAGACTCACGCAATCACTTACAACTTCAGCTTCAAGCTATCAACAGTGTGATAACATCATGCTAAAACATTTCATTCCAGTGTTAAGTAATAAAACAGAGCATTTTAATAATGTAAAATTAATATGGACTATTTCTTTCTTTTCTTCTTTTTTTTTGAGACAGGGTCTTACTCTTGGTAGGCCAGGTTTCATTCAAACTCAAGGTGATCCTTCTGATTCAACTACCTAAGTGCTGGGATTAGAGGCATGAGTCACCATGCTGGACTAATGTGGACTACTTTTTGACAGTAAGTGATGGGCATTTCTAGAAGCTACATATTGGTTGATTCATTTACTAGCTTGTTGATTTATTAAAAATTGGTATGACCATTGACAGAACACAAACCAGACATTGTCCTCTGGATTCAACGTTGAACCGCCATTGAACTTGACTCCGCTTAATCCATTGACACCAGCAGTTCAAATATAAAGCTCCAGTCATATTATCTTATTACCAGTTCCCTCCAGCCACTCACACTATTCCACTTAAACTCAGAGAAAACTCAATGGAGCCCAAACCTTACACCTAACCTCAAGTGTATCCAGTTAGACAGCAAACCCCATAAATCTCTTTACCTCAGCAATAAGAGATAAAGAAACAAACAGGACTTCCCAATCCATATCCCTCCTTTGACAAACTACTCTCAAGAGGCCAACAGGTCCTCTCGCTCATCCTGGGAAATGACATAAACATCTCCCACCATGCCCCACCATTTTGCCTGCGGTAGGAAAACACCTACCGAGTTCTTTCTCTCACTAGTGAAAACTCCAGGGCTACAGCTCTGTGCAGGGTTGGTTGACAATAGCCTCTCTATTGGTTGGCCCTGCAGAGGCTTCCCCTCATTCTGGGGTACCTAGTAGGAAACACCCAGATTTGAAGTAGTTTGATTATTCCTCTTGATGCTTTGAATATCTTGATTGTGGTGGCTTTGCTTTTGCTGTATTTGCTCTGCATAAATGTGTGGTTTTTAAAAGAACAGTTTAGCTTATGTATCTGGTGGTCCTGGAGTTGCTACCCTCCTGTCACCGTGTGGGTTCTGACAAATAGAACTCAGGTTGTCGGAATTGGAAGCAAGTACCTTTAACCTATACCCACTGAGCCATCTCACCAAACCCCAGTGTATGTGCTTTCAACAGAGCAAAATTATACAAAGCCTGAATTTACCATGGTAACCTTCTCTAAGTTTCTCACCCGACAGTATTAAATATAATCGTGAGGTTGAATGTTCAAAATCAGCATCCTACTGCAGAAACTTCTTTTTCGTTGGCCAAAAGTCTGTATCCATTAGATAACAACTCTCATTTCCTCACCACCCTGCCCTGTGTAACTGCTTTCCTAGTTAAGTCCCCACAAATTCCATTTCTGTAGGAGTGAGCCATAAAGAGTATATGTAAAATGTATATATCCTTTATAGTGTCTGGCTTGACTTAGTTAAATGGCTTTTTTTAAAAATTTTTGCATGTGTGTAAATGTGTTTGTATGTATGTGCATGCACGTGTGCATTTCTGCATTAACATGTCACAGCATGTGTTGTGTGGGTATTAGAGGACAATTTTGGGTGTCAGTTCTCATCTTTCTGTCTTCCTACTTTGAGACAGGATCTCTACTTCACAACTGCATAATCCCGGGTAGCTGTCCCATGACCTTCTGGGGACTCTCCTGTTTCCCCATCTCCCCTTAGGAGTGCTGGGATTACACATGCACTCCTGTGCTTTCTAGCTGGATGTCTTCAAGGTTCATTCATATTGTAACTGGAATCACACTTCCTTTGCCACTAGATCAACTCTCTCCAACAGTTGAGAACCCCACATCACTCCTTGAACTGAATTGATTTGAATTGAATTGCCTATTTTGGAATGAAGTAAAGCTATCATGTAGCTGCATTCATGAGATTCATCTCCTCTAACAGGACAGACAACAGGCATTTAAAACATGTGGTGACCACTGGTGCCAGGTTTTCTACTTTGCAGGACTTACTAGACTTTCCATGCTCCATGTCTTTGAACATCACCTGAACTAACAACAGAAAACAGCATGACCTGTCCCCTATGTATAACCCACCTACTTACCCACCCTTATAACAGACACATAACTCAAGATTCTCTTGGGATATGGCAAACACATTTAGCTTACCGATTCAACTAATAACCTTTCATTTCACTTCTTTTCTAGTCTATCAGTTTTGTCAACTGCAGCATCTTTGGATACTTGTTCAGTGTATGCTTGGTAGTGGAGATTGGTTTTAAGCTCAGCTGGGAGATGCCTTTATTTTGTCTCCTTTAGGAATTCATTGTGACTTGTAACATATATAGCATATGGGACCCTGATAAAACCAGGCTTTGATGCTGGAGATTCTGCAACTATTTTGAGATGATGAGGCTAAATTCATTGTACTTTGAGTATCTGAAACTATTATGTGGGAGGTTAACCCCTGGAGTGTTGATGTCTGCCTCCTTCTATAGGCACCTTCAAGTGTTTGAGCTCCTTATAGATTTAATTGTACTTGTGGTTAAGAGCACATATTTCTCAATCATAATTTTTGGCTTTTATGGATGAGGAAAGGGGTTACCACAAGGTTAAAAGGAAAGAAAAGGCGTCGTACAGCCAGGAGCTCTGCCTACTGCTTGGAGTACAGGAAACAGAAATACCTGAGACCTACAAAGCAGTGTTCACCATGATCAACACTCTCAACAAGAGCTTCTTGGATCTTCAATAGATCACTGAAAAAGATCCACCAGACTCCAGCTCTTCAAATCCATGTCTAGAGAGTATAACTCAGATTCTCCCCGTTCCTAAGTGTGAGTCCTCTCTGTCAATACGCCGGCGGCTGGCAGCCACAGTTCCAGGCTGTATTACGCCATGTAAATGTTGCTTTTGACATGTCACAAGGGACATTCTTGGAAGATGGAACCTTTTGAGCACCAAGAACACTAGTTTTTGCTTCCAGCCCATATCTGCAGAGTTTCCAGAGGCCCCTTTCACAAGCAATTGTGACAGGCAGCAGCCATATGTTCTGTTTGAAACTCTGCCAGTGGGAAGAACAGACAAAGACTTTTCATCTCTTATTCAGAAACAAAATCAAGTCATAAAAATAATTCTGGCTTTTGCCAACACAGTATCTGGTTATTAACAGCTAAAAGACTATTTTACTCACTTGATGGTTGGCACATATCTAGAAAATGCACTCGATGACATACTGGTCAGGGAGCTCTTGAGGAAGAGAATTTGAGAGAGAAATACATTTCATTCATTCCTTGAGCTCCTCCACACATACTGTGTTCAACCCAGAAAGATCTAGAAAGACCGTCCTGGAACAGAAGAGGTGAATTGTCCATAAAGTACCATTGGAGGATGCCTCTGCTGAAGAAAATAGCAACATAAATAGTGTATTAGGCAGCCTGCTACTCTCACAAGTGCTTTCTGAACTGGTAATATCGTTACCCTCACTGGCAGGATGAGGAGCCTGCGGTGTGCCATGTGGTTTATGATGTTAACACAGCTAAGAAGCAATGAAGAAAGAAACGGGTCCGCTTGGGTCTAGATATTTTACAGTCACGAACAGCACTGAGGGCATCTCTGCTGTGATTCTGCAAAGGCCATGAGAAGATTTAAATGCAGGATGTTGCACATTCCCCATCACAGCTGGAACTTGGAGTCCTGATGCAAACATTGCTTATGCCTATTCTGTCACTCATTCTATGGCAAGAGCTGGGGTTATAGTCCTACTTGAAGCTCTTTGTGGATAATAATGTGGAGCTTGAAAGACAGAGCCAAAGAGGGATGATGGAGTGGAGGAAGAAGACAACAAGAAGAGATGAGAAAGAAACAGAACCTTTGGGGAAGTGGTTCTTTTGCACATTCTCTTCCTTCTCTTGAGAGGTCAGTTTCATTCCCTCTTCCCCAATTAGTCAAGAATAGACCTCGCATTGCACATGGTAAGGAGATGCACATGAGTAAAAGTTGGGGAGATATTTAAGATCAAGGCTAACTGGAGAGGGTACAATCAAAAATTAAAGACTGATTAATTGATATTTTGAAAGACTTATTTTGTTATGTATATATGAGTATCTGAATTTTGTGTGTAGAGGACCACAGAGTCCAGAAGAGCACATGGGATCCTTTGAAACTGAAGTTACCAACAGTTGTGAGTCAGTGTGTGGATGCTGGGAACTAAACCTAGGTCCCACAGAGCCACCACTCCCGCACAAAGACTGGTTTATTCTAATCTACATGAAGAACCTAGTGGTCTTAAGAAATATAATATAACCAGACCAGCTGCAGAAAGTAAATCTACTCAACTGTGGACCTCAGTAAACGCTTTATTAAACATACCATTCTAGGAGTATTCATCTACAACACATGACCTCACAAGCTACCGAGCCAAAGAAGCAATGGAGCATATAAGCATGAATTTCTAGTGTCAGTTGGCTGATACATCTGAGCTTCTCCTTTATGAAATTACTTGAAGAGCTTATTGAATTTGTGCTTCTAACACATATGGGACACAGGCATTTGGAAACGAATGATGTACAATTCCATTATTAAACATTCAGCAGGATTCAAAGACAACTGCATCTCATTAATAATAAATAATAAAAATGAAGACACAGAAAAATATTAACATATCAAACACCTCTCTATTGCTATTTTTATGCACAAAACATCTTAGTTCCCAGGAGCCTACGTGCCTGCCTGATTGTAAGTTGGGTATTTGCTAAAGAAAACAAATTCTTTCAGATGAGACAAATAAAACAAATCCATCAGATACTGAGTCCCATTTAAAAAGTACTTTGTGTAGAAATAATGCCGAGCACAGAAAAATTACAAGAATAGTGGGAACGTATATGGGAATACCTCACGACCTTTCCCAAGATTCGCCTGTTGCATTTTAATTTATTTGTTGTAAAACTCTCTGCCCTATCTAGATATATCTCCACCTATTTGTCTATCTGAACTACCTAAGCAATTGGTATAGCAATGCCCTTATGTGTCCTAAAGCTTCAGTGTACATTTTATAAGATGTCCTCTAAGGTAATTATAGTATGACAACATCAGAAAATCTAACACTGATAGAATCATCTGGAGTCAATAAGCCAACACACAAAGATATTCTGCTGTGCATTCTTCAAGGCATCATATCCACAGGGTCAGAGCATCTACCTGCCTTGGCTAGTGATATTGATCACCTATAGTGATATTTTATTTATGTTCTAATAATTAGAGTTTGCCTGAAGAGCAGAAGGTAAAACTAAGTCACTAGAGAAGAGGTGGTGTTGTCACATACCTTTATTCCCAGGACTTGGGAGACGGATGGATCTCTGTGAGTTCAAGGCCACCCTGGGCTACACAAGATCAGTCAGAAACAGATACAGGTGGTAGTGGCTCACACTTTTAATCCTGCACTAAAGAGGAATATAAAGTGGGAGGAGACAGAAGCTCAGGGATCAGCATGCAGCCCCCCAGACTTGGTAGAGGTAAGACTTCTCTAGTGGCTTGGCTGCTTTGCTCTTCTGATCTTCAGGTTGAACCCCAATATCTGTCTCTGTGTTTTTATTATTCAGGCTACAATCAACTGATAAAAGCACTGACTAATTCTTCCATGGTGCAGACACTGGCTTTTAGCTTACAGCTCACAAGCAATGTGCAGGAAGGCACTAGGAGGCCGTGCAAAGACATTCTCCCTCATCAAAATGTCTCTTCCTCAATTTGCAATCAGTTGATGTCTCTTGACTTGGACTTCAATATGATGATGCTCCATGGTCAGTCCAGAATGAGTCTGCTAGAGGAGCACCACACTCAATGCCACCAGAGAACACCTTATTGCTCAGTAGCATTTGGACCATAAGCAGGTCCCTGGCCTTCTCAGAATATAACTTTGACTCTCCCATCAATGGTATTTTTTGTTTGGGGCTTTTTTAGAAGGTCAAAATGGGTGTTGACTTGAAAACAATGATTTCTTGTTCATATTTTTGGAGGTAGGATATTTTATAAAAATACAAGTAATTGTTAAACAAAGAATTTAAGTGTTTCTACTGCTACACAGTAATGGAAATGTTATTTTATTCTCCGGGTTTTAAGACACTGTGACATTCCTGGGCATATATTTTCCAGATAAGAAAGCTGTGAGCTAGGAAGAAGAACTCCCTGCACTGGACAGATGAAATCTGTCTCAGTAGTTCTGAAGTCTGCTGGTCCTGCATTTTTCTAGCCCCCTAATTACTTTTCTGTTGCTGGGACATAATACCATGGCAAGGCAACTTATACAATAATGAAGTGTTTATTTGGACTTATGGTTTCAGAGGGTGAGGGTCTATGATGGCAGAGCAGACGCACAGAAGCAGGCAAAGCTGAGAGTTCAAACCTTGATTGCAAAAATAGGAAGCAAAGAGAGGGAGGAGGGAGAACTGGGGGTGGTGGGAATTTTTGAAGTCTCAAAGCCCATCCTTGTGACACACCTCCTCCAACAAGGCCACACCTCCTAATCCTTCCCAAACTGTTCCAACAACTAGAGACGAAGAATTCAAACATATGAGCTTATGGGAGTCATTCTTATTCAAATTGCCACACTTATCATATATTTATTTCTAGTTTTTGTGTATGTGCTTAGATGTGTGGGGGTGAGTTTGCATTCTTATATGCATATGAAGGCCAGAAGAGAGCATCTGGTGTCCTCTATCATTCTCCGCTTCTTCTTTTGAGGCAGTGTCTCTTCATGCACTTGACATCCTGTTTCTCTGACAGGCTGAAAGCTAGCAGTCCTCCCATTCCCACCTGCCTTGGCGCTGATACAAATATATGTGGGCACACGGCTTGTGTTGTGGTGCTAGGATGTGAACTCATCCTCATCAATATGCAACAAGTGCTCTTAACTCTCTTAGCATTGAGCCATCTCTCTAGCCGCCTACTTCTCTTATATGTGTACATATGACACACATATTCAAATGTTCATCTATATATTGACTGTCAGTATATATGCTAATAAATAATTCCAGAGGGAGAGGTAGCCAGTCTCAATGACTGGTCTATGACTAGGACAAATCTGTGGTAGTAAAATAGGAAGCAAAGAGGAATCACAGCCAACAATAACCCATGCTTTCATGCCCAAGTTAGAAACCAATAGAGACAAAAGAAATGTCATGCATTTTTCTATATAGATTGAGTTTCAACACAATGGACAATAAGAACAACATTGGGAGATTGGGAAGAAGGGGTGGTGGGGCAGGTGGGGAGGGAAGTTTACAAATTAAGGTGCAGTGGTGAGGTAGAATTAATTGAAAGAACAGTATTCAAAAGATTGAAGCCCATGTAGCTATCTTGGAAACAATGCCCCACATAAGGAACCACAGCAAGACAATCTGAGAGGCAGGGGTCCCACAATGGCTGTTATAGGATGGTCTGGGGACTTGGGAGATGCCATCAGAGAGGTGAGAGAAGTCAATCTCAAGGGCTTGAAGTAGTCTTGTTCCAGGACTTGGGGCTCAGTAGTCATGTGGCCTGGCTTACATTTTAACCTCAGCAAAGTAGATGTTTTCATTCTATGTAACAAGAAAGGTTTGACTAATGAGAACACTGTTAAATGGGTATCTGGGTAAGTCATTCATCTACTGGTTGTTCTTAGTGTCCCTTTCTTCTAATTAATTGAATGTGTATATCATTTGAGATCTGTACCTCCTAAATCACTCTGAATTCTTTAATCCAATTTTCTTGGGACTGGAGAGATGACTTAGCCATTAAAAGCACTTGCTGCTCTTTCAGAGAACCCAAATCCAGGCCCTAGAACCCACAATAGGTGGCTGACAACTAGCTGTCACTAAAACTCCAGGGAATCTAATGCCCTCTACTGGCTTCCGTGGATACCTGAAAACACAGGTGCACATATGCACATACACACTCACACACACACACACACACACACACAGAGAGAGAGAGAGAGAGAGAGAGAGAGAACAAAAGACAGACTCATACATCTCTGTAAGTAATAAAGGTAAAATTTAAAACTCTCTTGTCTGCTTATGAAAAATAACTTCAAAGACTCATTCCTCTACTTTATTTATTGTACTGTAACTATTCACATATTGATATGCTATCATGGACCATGTGTTCTATTATAGGACAATCTAACAAGTCTTAATTCTCAGAATCCCAAATGATTCCTGTGTTAGAGAGTACATCTCCACAATATTGATAGCAAAGGCAATAAATGAGTGTAAGGCTACATAGTATATTATGCTGTCATATGAAAGATTCTGTTCTGCTAGAGGTTTAATAAAAATACTCTAGTGTTATCAACTTCCTAGCAAACCAAGTTGCTATGAAGATTTTTTTTCTGAAAAATGCAGAATTTTAAATTAACTTTCAGATCTCCTATAAAGCAGGAAACTATCCCCACCCAATGTAACATTTTTTAAAAGTTAGCTTCTTGTGAAGCAGTATTAAAATAAAAAGTCACAGAATGCACAATGTATCCCCTTGTTGGTGTCCTCATAGAAATGTATTTTGCAAGGCTACAATTCAAAGTCTCAGGATAAAAGGCCATAACAAGCTGGCCCATATCTTTGAGTGCTGAGGCATCCCTTCATCCTCCTCTGAGCTCCAATGTTCAAAGACGTGGCTTTACCTTATGAGACAGTTGCCATACAGAAGCCTACAAAAGTTTACTCATTCTTAGAACCTGTGGATGTGTTTTCTTTTTCACAAATGCAGGGGGAAAAAAAGATCAGTGGGATGAATCCAACAGTGAGTTTTGGAAGGAAACCTCCAACGAGAAGAGAAGCATCATAGTTAGCTTTAACAACCCCACAAAGCCCAGAGCTGCTTGGAAAGGGGTCTGAACTGAAGGATGGTCCAGATCAGACTGGCCTGTGGGCGTGTCTTGTTGGGAGATTGTTTTGATGGTTAATTAATGTGGGAGCACTCAACTCACTGTGGTCAACACCATACCCTGGAAAGATGATAGGATGTAGAAGAAGGCCCACTAGGAAGAGTCTGTGTGTGAGTCTCTAAGCAGCGTTCTTCCAAGATTTCTGCTTTGAGTTCCTGCCCTAACTTCTCTTGGAACGTGACTTGAAAGTTCAAGCCAAATAAATAATTTTCTTCAAGAAGCTTTGGGTCAGACTCTTTTGTCAGAGCAACAGGATGAAACTAGAACAAGAAAAGATAACATGGCATCTCGTCACCATAGGAAAAACACTAGCAAAGTCGCAAAGTTGATGGGGGAACACAAAGTATCCAACAGCTCTTCTCTAATAATCTGCTCATACACCAGCAGCTGTCTGATTTATAGTGTCTCTATTTATTGTGTGCGACTGAACTCAGAGCCTTGAACATGCTAACCACATGTTGAACATGCTAATCACACACGTTGCTCCCATGAGCTGCATCATGCCAAGGCTTCACAGTGTTAGCTTTAAGAAAGGGAAGTTGATGAAGTATGCTAAACGTTGCTAAGCTTGAAAAGTAAACGAGAGATGAGAACGGTCTGAGCAGCATGAAGTTCCTTGGAGTTCCTGACAAGACATTTGTTTGCAGCAAAATGACTGGAGTGGTCTGACCAGAGGATAGGAATAGGAAATGAGGAAGGGGGTACCTAGAGATTAGGGGAGGGGAGGGCAGAGAGACTAGACAGTCTCTGCAAAAGAAGTCAAGTGCTCTTTTTTTCCTTGTGCTAGCTGTTATTTCTTCATACCTTTATCTATTCACCTACCTATCATAATACGTTACTTTTCTCACTGCAATAACTAAGTATCTGACAAAAACAACTTAGTAAAAGGAGGGTGTATTTGCCTCATAGTTTGATTGTACTATTTGTCAATTGTGGTAAGCAATCCACGGCATCCAGAGCCTAACGCATCTGGTCACATTGTATCTACAGTAGGTAAGGGAATGCTGGTACTCCACTGGCTTCTCCTTTGGATCCCCCTTCCAATCCAGAACCCCTACACATGGAACAGTACCACCTATGTTCATGGTAGATAGCCCCACCTCAATCAAATCTAAGACCTCTCTTCCAGATAAGCCTGGGGCCTCGTCTCTGGGGATCTGAGACTCTGTCTAACTGACAAGCATTATGAAGCATCCCAGAAGGGACTGCATGCTTGTGTGCTGATGAGAGCAGTTCAGACGGAATGGGGAAGACTAGCTGAAAGTGCCTTGCGAAGGACAGTGTGGGACTTGGGGCATGAGTGGAAGGGGAACCTTTCCCAGGGTGGTAATGAGTCATCTGCAGTACCAAGGGAGCTTGGGAGAGAAGGCGAGTACAGAGGGGGTGGCTGGGAAGGACTGGAAGATATTCTGCAGGAAGTCTTTTGAAGTTCTCATTGGAGAGTTTACATACTTCCAGCGAAAGAACATGCACAGCTAGCTGGAGGAGAGGGGAGAGAAAATATAGCAATTAGTCATCCTGTGTAAGCAGAAACCTGAACAGGCCAGGGAAACAGAACACCCTGGGTGGCAGCAATGAGGACCCGCCCTAGGTGAGTGGGAAGGATTAGAGAGACCAACAGAGGCAGCTCTCCAATGTGCCTGAGGTATGTGCTTGAAGGAAAAAGGAGAAGGATGCACCTGAAGTTAGAATTCTTCCACAGTAATGCAAAGGAGAGAGGAAGGGTGTAGGTAACAGAATTATGGTCTTCTGTGAAATGTCATTGGAGCACTGTGAACATGAGGAGGACAGACAATAAAGAACAGATAAGAGAAACAATGCCTCATTCTTAGTGTGATTACAATTAGTTTCATAAGCACTGGTGTCAGAAGAACCAGAGGGTGAACTGGGAAGATAACAAGGACTGAGTCACAACAGACCTCCTGGAACTGGGATGATGAAGCAAGTGTTCAGTAATTAACAATGACAGAATGTGGGACAGTGCCACTGGGTGGGTGGCTGAGGTCCAATGAAGAATTACCGGAGGGGAAGAGGTTAAAAAACGGATAAAATATCAAGAATGCAGCAGAATGATGTAGATGGCCATGAGTCACCATAGAAGCATAGTGGGGCGTGTTGGTTCCTCCTTGTCTCTTGCTATGACAAAGTGTCTGACGAAAGAGATTATTTTGGCTCCCAGTTCAAGGGTACAGTCCACTCTGGTGGGGAAGGCATGGTGGCAGTATTGCGAGGCAGTTTGTTACATTACATTCTCAGTCAGGGAAGCACAGAGCAGTAAAAGCTAGGGCTTGATCCATCTTTCCTCTTTATTCAGTTCGACCCCGGTCCACAGAATGGTGCCGTTCACATTCGGGGTGGGCCTTCCCACCTCACAAACATGCCCAGAGTTTTGTTCCTGTGTTACTCTAAATCCTGAGTACCAGGATTAACTACCATGCGTCATAAATGGGGTTCTAAGTGGTGTAGGAGGTCCTTATGACTATGTGTTGCTTTCATTGGTCGAATAAAGAAACTGCCTTGGCCTTTTGATAGGGCAGAACTTAGATAGGTGGAGGAGACAGAACTGGATGCTGAGAAGAAGGGCAGAGTGGCAGATGCCATGAAGCTTCTGCCTGAGATGGACACTGGTTAGAATCTTTCCCAGTAGGCCACAACCTCGTGGTGTTACACAGATTGGTAGAAATGGTTTGACTTACGATGTAAGAATTAGCCAATAAGAAATTAGAGCTAATGGGCCAGGCGGTAATTTAATTTAATGCAGTTTCTGTGTGGTTATTTCGGGGGTTAAGCTAGCCGGGTGACGGGCCGGGGGCTCACCTCTTACAATAGAATGGCGCCCAACATGGCGCTCGCCTCATTACAACATCTAAGGAAGAGGTGGCAGAAATGAGCTGAAAATGGCAACGGGAACACACATCCTGGCACCAGCAGGATCTGCTTTCCTAGGATGAGGTGGCCTGGGAGAATCAAAAGTGTGAAGACGAGGAGAACCTTCGTATTCGACATTACAACTTCCAGGGTACTCAGGAAAGGGCTTGGATGCGAAGTCAGAGAGTTGACCTCGCTGCACAAATGAGGCTCTGCCTCTGAGCGTTTGTCAGAGAATCCTACAAGACTTACTTGACCATGAATAGCCACGGAGGCTGACGGCACCCGGAAGGACACGAAGTAACCCAAAGTTCTGTCTCATTTTCCTCCTGCTGTGTTTGCTTTCCATCTAGCACCTCTCAGAATGACAAACCCTCCGCTCCTCGCATTAAGCATCTATTATTCACACTTTGCCTTTTCACCTTCCTGCAGCACGCAAGAGACCGGAATCGAGGTCAGAGATGGCGGCGGGACTGCTTAGCAACACACTGTTTAAAATTTCAGGAGGCATAGCTTCTTGGGTCTGTGTGTCAAGAGCGTTGACTGGGACAGCTGGGATTGTGGTGATACCGCTAACACATTTTTCATCTACCAGAACAGAGCAATCAGAGCAGAGCACAATAAAAAAAACGTCTTTCTCTCCTCCCTGCTCATAACACAGGAATGTCAGAGGTCCTTGGGGACCAAGGACACTTCAGGCAGAGGGCCTGGAGAGCCAGAAGTAGCCCATGAGCTTGGTGGCTTCAGAGCCCGTGAAACACTCATGTCTTTTCTCAGACTTTTTCTTTTAGTCTCCAGATACTAAGACAGAGAATGTGGTTAAAGCATCAAATTATCCTCACTGCTAGCAAGTGTCTCACCCTGTTTGACAATGACACAGGTAGTTTTAATAATCTTTAGACCAGAACAAAGGGAACTCAGAGCCCCTACTTATTCAGTTTGCTGCTTCCTTCCATTTCTGCCAGGTGGCTTTTACTGTCTGGAGTCTTTTGGCCTTTTTTTTTTTTTTTGAGGGATGTCTTTATTCTTCAAGCTAGGTGGAATTCCATCTCCACATTTGGAGTCTTTCCAATTATAATTTTTGTCATTAATAACCACCTCCGGGCAACTGTTTGCTTCAGAGATGGGTGTCTCTGTATGTTTATATAGTTCACATAGACCGGCTCATTATGTATATTCAGTATTTGACTCACTTTTCATACTGCCTTGCTCATCTTTCCCGTGAGTCTGTGAGTTCATTAGTTAACTGCCTACATTTTGCATGTTTAGATGCAAACACACCAAGTAGCTACACTCTCAGATGCAGCAGAACCATAACCTGACCTGGATGGCCAGAACCTAGAACTCAGCACTCCTGGCTGCTACTACATACTTTCAGGCACCAAGTCAGGTGCCAGGGAGTGATACGAGTGAGATGGTTGACTGGCTGACCACAGAGTCTGGAGTTTGAATATCTCAGAAGGTTAACTAGCCATCTGCATTGGTTTTAAAAGATTCATGATAGATAGATTCTTCTTGGCAAATCAATTCATAAAGTGTAAGGAGTGAGGCAAAGGGGAAATGTTGGCAGAGACTGTTTGTTTCCCGGCCACCCAGACACAAAATAATCACACAGAAACTAAATTAATTACAATACTGTTTGGTCAATAGCTTAAGCATATTTCTAGCTAGCTTTTATATCTTAAATTAATATATTTCTATTATTTTGTATTTTACTACGAGGCTCGTGGTTTACCGGTACCAGCATGTGGGCGTCTTTCTCCTCCTGAGGCTACATGGTGTCTCCTGTCTCCACCTTCTTTCCCCTTCTTGAAGTTTCCACCTTCCTCAGTTCTGCCCTGCTGTAGGCCATTGCAGCTTTGTTCATTAACCAATGGTATTCACAGCACACAGAGAGGAATCCCACATCAGGGGAGGAAGCTGAGGAAGAAATGTTTGTTTATGGGGCTAATAGGCTCCGCTTCCTTTAAAGGAAAATATCTGAGTCTAAGAAAGCGACTTATTTGACTTTATGCTGGGTGTCCTGGGATGATTCCAGATACAGGCTCTCCTTGATTCGTGGAATAGTCTAAAAGGATTTGATGACATGAGAAACTAAGCTCAGAGATGCTAACTAAACTGGATTTATACTCAAATTTGTTTTATAGTTTTTACATTTGTATTGGGGGCAGAGAAAGAACAACTTGCAGAGAGTTAGTTTCCTCTTTCTCCCCCATAAGTTTGTGCGATTGAACTGAGGTTGTCAGGTGCAGGAGCAAGCACCCATACCCACTGAACCAGCATGTCTGGTGTCACGCCTGTTTCTAGTCCTGCTATGATAATACTCCCACTAACATGTAGAATAAATCACCCAAATCAGCAGTGTCCCTGAACACATAATTCAAAGAGACGCGTCTGTATTATTTATAAGTATGAATTATTATTCATAAAATAAGCTATCTAAATTTCATAGGATGCTATGGTAAAAACTGAAGAGCACAAATAAGATTTAAGGTCCATGGGTACCTGATTATTAGTTCTGTTATGAAGTAAGTAAATCAATAAACATATTGGCAATAGATACTGCTTGCTTATAACTATGCCACTATTTAACGCCTAGGGTAAGAGTTACATTATAATTGAGCAGGAGACAGAATCTTTAAGAACAGCATCAGCTGAGAGACTAGAGCTAAATTAAACATAAAAAGATGTCAGAAGGGAGAGAGAATGCAGAAATTACTCTCAGTTGTGTCTGGACTGTTGGTTTCTGGTCTGAGAGCTCTGGTGGTGTCGCTACTGAAGAGCCTATGAAAATTCCAATGTATGGCCCTTTCTCCAGGGACATTTTTTTCTTCAGCACCCTCAGCAGCATGCTTCCCTGGTGTCCTCGGACCTTAACAGCCTCTCTGCTCACATAAGGGCGTTGCTCACATGTTCAGTTAAGTTACTGGAGCCAATCAGTTAGAAGACTATGGGAACTGGATAGCTGGCTGAAGAGTCAGTTTCAGCACACAGCAATATGTCAAACATACAGCATCCTTTTAACCACCCCCAAAAATGCTGGCTTCTCCAACCCGAAACATCTTTATATGCAGGTGGGAGGAATTGCCACTCCAGAGGTCACAGCACTAGGTGGCTACTTAGATATGAGCAAGCTTGAACATGGTCAAGGATGCCCCCCTCTGAATCAGAGCTTGTAAAGACATGGAAGGAAGGGCAGGGATGCCTATTATCAGTCAGAAGAGTGGAATCTGAGCCTCAGCTCTGGCTCTGGGTGGAGATGGGATATTCTGAGGTGTCTGGAGAGTCGTGAGATCACTATCTGGGAAGAGGGTCTCCTCCCTAAGAGTTCATTTTGACAGCGAGATGACCTTCAGGGAAAGCTCGGTTTCCATTTTGTAAAACCTCTCAATTTAGTCCCTGTGTGTTTCCTCATGAATTCCTTGGCTCACCATCACAAGGACCAGGGAACCAGGAAGGCCAAGTAAGATACTATTGACATCCTCTGGTCTCTCCACCCAGTTGCCATGGGATTCCCCTCATCTTCCTTGTGGATGTAACATGCCCAGGGTTTGCATACACCCTCCTCTGTGATCATCTCTACTTCCTTCTGTTGGCTGGGTACAGAACCCACTGATCATGCACAGCCCTTTGAATTTTCAGCCCCTATATTCTGGTTAGAAGTCACTTGAGAAGGTAGGCAAATCAGTCAATTAATCAATCAGTCAACCAATGTGGGCTGATGGTGTAACTCACTTGGTAGCAGGATTGCCTAGTGTTCTGGACGCCCTAGGTTTGACTCCCTGCATCACCCTAGTGGGGTAACACATGCCTGTAATTTTGGGAGGGAGAAGGGAGGGAGGAAGAAGGGAAAAAGGATGGATGGAGGGAGGGGGAAGGGAGGGGGGGTAGAGGGAGAGAGGAAGGGAGGGAGGCTAGTAAATGTAGAAGAGAAAACTGTTAGATCTTCTCAATGAAAACCCTCCTAAAATCCCACTCTCAGACACAGCAGGGAATGATTCCCCATAACCTTTAGACTGGTCACTGAGGGCTACAGATTTAGTAAAAGAAAGTGAGCAGGAATGGAACAAATTGAAACAATTAGCTAAAGAATGAAAAAGGAAACAAGAGTAGGCCACCTGGCCCCCAGACCTGGGAAGGAAGCCCTGGGTGTTGGTCACAGCAGGGGCAATGACCACTTTCCCAGCCTGCAGACTGTTATCAGTGGTCCATGTCCTTATGACTTGCCCTAGAAATTGGGAAGGAATAACAAACAACACAGGAGCTGAACAGCAAGTGGGAAGCGATGGAGCCCTCAGGGATCCCTTTGGAAGGCAATTTGCCATTTCAAAGAATGTACTTTGTTGGATTGCAGAGATGCTCGGTGGTTAGGAAAGCACACTGCTCTTGCAGAGGACCTGAGTTCAGATTCCAGCATCCATGTTAGGTGGTCCACAAACAGCTCCAGGGGTCCAACACCCTCTTCTTGCCTCCACACAAATCTGCATTCACTCTTGTGGACACACCCATTCCCACTACACACAACCAACAAACAACATTTAGAAAAAAGAATGTATTTTTGATCGTCATCTAACTGGTTTCTGAACGCATGTCTGAGGAAATGAAACTTGACCTCGCTGTCTGAAAACAGCAGGGTATGGGTAGCTAACACTCTCAGAAGTGCTGAAAGCCTTATCCAAACATCAGTCTACAAGACATGTCCTACTTTTGCTCAGGAATCTGGGGAATCACACCTTGTACAATTCTGTGGTTACCATGATTAGTGGAGGCCAAGTTCCTTTGATGGGGAGGGTTAAATTCCACAAGCACCCTATGGATCAGGTATAGCCTGCTTGTCTGATTCCAGAATTGTCTTGGAAATCATTGACCTTATCTATATCAATAGGGGCACCCAGAAAACCCCATTTGAGTGTAAGCGCCATCCTTTCAAAACAGGCACCTGAGTTAGGTTGGCATGGACTTAAAAAATCGAGATTAGCTAAGTGTGGTGGTACACACCTATAAGCCCACAGAAAGCTGAGGCGGGAAGATTGAGAGTTGTAGGCTAGCCTAGACTACATAGAAAGATCTAGTCTCACAAAGACCAACAAACAAATCTCAGCAAGTTGTGTGTGGCCCAAGTCTTAGAATTTTTCCTGTAAGTTTTAAACCTCACACTTAGGCTTCTTACCACAGGAAGAGAAAAGAGCTAACAGGAAGGACCTCCCCTAGCCCAGGGCCACTCTAACGGCTTCACGTGCATTCTCCCCCTTATCGAAACTTCGCAGGGAGACTGTTGGGGAGGTGAGATGAACGTCCCCAGTTTATAGATACGGAAATATGAACACAAATCTCTGTGTTCTGCCCACCCTGATGGTCATGCTAGGTAAAGCAAATGTCTCGATGATCTCTTTTCCTAGTCTGGAGGAGGTGGTTTGCTCTCGCATACACATCCCTTACGAATGGAACAATAGTAAAGTTGTATGTGGGAAACAGACATCTATTACTTAAAGAGCACTACAGCTAAAAATCAAAATCAAAATTATTTCGGCGCTTGTTGGTACAGAGAGGCATCTTATTCTTCCCAACAAAGCCATGTTTTCTTTTCTTTTTTCTTATAACAGCTCCCAGCTTAAATTCTTCAAATATTCCTATTTGGTTTTCCACCTTCTCAGACTCATTGGTTGGGTCTCTTACTATAGACAAATGCAATCAAGAACTGTTATAATTATTTTTAAAGATATTTTAAACAAAATCCAAGCAACGTTTTTAGGATTTTATTTATGAACATTTATTAAAATTATTTCAATTAAATTTGACTGTGTGTATGTGTGCATACGTGTATGTATATAGAGAGGTCAAAGGACAATCTTGGCTATCATTCCTCATGAGCTATCTACCTCATTTTCGAGGATAAGGTCTCTCACTAGGACTGGGGGCTCACTGACTTAGCCAGGCTGGTGAATCCACCTGCCTTTGCCTCCCACCGCCAGGATTAGAAGTGTACACCTTACCTGGCTTGGCACTTTACCAACTGAGCTATCTTGCAGCCCTTTAACTCTTTGATCGAATGATGTTTTCACATCAATGATAGTCAACTGAAACACAGAAATCTTCTGTGTGCCTCTGTGGTCCCCTTCTCTCCTTAACAGGGCATTTTCTTTGTCTCCATCCATTACTCTTTTATTTAAACCAATTGTCATTGAATTTCTCCCACCTAAAGGTACAGAGAAGCAGCCTTAATACTTTTTAAAATGCTCAAGGAACAAAGGACTACATGAATGAATGGATAAATGAATACATGCATGCATGCATGCACGGATCTTCTAAAGGTTACAGGAATATGGCAGCATTTTGTACATGGAATGATCTGGAACACCATCAGGCTCTCCAAGCTCTGGGGTGAGGGAGTGGCTAGGTTGACTTTCTCCTGCTGAGACCATCATCGTGTATTCACTTTGTGTTTTCCTGGGAAACCCAGATCACAGGTAACACCTTCCTTCAACTCCAGAAGGCTCCTGCCTATGGCTGCCCATGCCTCCCTCCCATCATTGGAATCATCACTTGCTTTTACACATATTTATTCACACAAGCAATAATGTCACAGCCACGTTGAACATGGCTCTGTGTGTCTGCTGTTTCTTCGTTCTCTGAGAGCAATGATCACATGTCTCACTTAGCAAACCGTGCACATGTCTGGGTATTTTCAGCCTAACCTCATGGACATACTTAAGTCAGATTCATTGAAGTGAGCAAAGTAGCCTGGCCCACCAAGAACGCACTGAACGGGGATTGCTCCAATCCTTTGGAAACCAATCAATGTCTCTCTTTCTGTTTCAAAAAAGAGCTATTTATCGTTGTCACCATGTAGCCCCCTTTGCCATGCCTGTGTTCTCTCTGGGAATCCCCCAAACACTAGGCATGTCACTGAATCCTTAGGTGGCCAGCAGGAATTCAGATGTGGGTACATAAGAACGTCAGTGTTAAGAACAACTCATATCTTCCCCCAGGAACTTTAAAAGCCCAGCATCTCAGGCATGCTGATTATTGCCAGAAGGCTGAACAAAAGAAACATGAAAAACAGCGTCACGAAGCTAGCCTCCACCGTCATGACATTCAGCCATGTTTATAGCTGTCCTGTAAAATGTCAGCTCCCACTGACAGCTGGCTCTGGCCACTGGAGGTGACAGGAGATGCTTCTCTCTGTGAGCCTTTCTAGCCTCTGCCACACAGCACAACTTCAAACGACCACCAGTCAGCAGCACCCTCACAGCTCCAGCCGTGGCTGAATTCTAATCAAGGGCCTGTAAATGCCACTGAGCAAATCTATACGCTATGGATTGTTTTTCATGTGCCTCTGGCCAAATGCTACTCACGGAGTCATTTATTATTTTTAGAAAAACGAAAATAATCTGCACTAATCGTATAAATTATTGCACATCTTGAAACAAGACTCAAGCCTTCTTGTTGATTTAAGGAAGGAACAGAGAGGCGCCTTTGGTTATCAGACCCTGCCCCATGATTTATTAGACACTGTGATGTAGAAATCAGAGGAGGGAAAGGGGGGTTCATATCACACCACCAAACAGGAAGAGGGGTTTCATGGTGTACCACCCAACAGGAAGGGTGGGGACTAAATATGTCTGATGTGTGATTCCCCCCTGTATGCTCTGAATATCATTGGTTAATAAAGGAACTGCTTTGGGCCTATAGCAGAGCTATAGGGAAACAGAGCTAGGTGGGGAAAACTAAACGAAATGCTGGGAAAAAAGAAGGGCGGAGTTAGGGAAAAGCCATGTAGCCCCACTGGAGCCAGATGGAACTTTACCTAATAAGCCATGGCCACGAGGCAATACACAGATTAATAGAAATGGGTTAAACTAATATGTAAGAGTTAGCCAATAAGAAGCTAGAGCTAATGGGCCAAGCATTGATTTAAATAATATAGTTTCTGTGTGATTATTTCAGGGCTAAGCAGCTGGGAACCAACAAGTGGCCTGCTGCTCCATATGTCCTATATCCCAATGCAACAATTCAGAATGCAGGTGGGACAGCATCCCAAAAGACGACAGCAGGGATCTAAAATTCAACAGATCCATGTAAGATCACTAAAAGAAAGGAAACTACACTTGTCCTAGAATAAATTCAGATGACAGATGTCCAGCCTGAATGACATCCTCTGCTGTTGATAATTATCTAGTTAGATATCAGTGGGTTTGGGCCAGCACAACAGCTTAGTAAGCAAAGGCATCTGCTGCCAAGCCTGAGGAACTGAGTTCAATCCAAGTTCAATCCCTGCAACCCACACTTGAGGATCCCAACTCCTGCAAGTCACTTTCTGATTACCACAGGTATGCAGTGGTGCATGCATCTCTCCATAATTCATTTTAAAAATTACATCTTAGCATGTTTGAAGATCACTGAGGACAAACCTTTCCTGCATGACCACGTTACTTGTCAAACGGGCAGGGTCTGAGTCACATCTCTGGTCTTAAGTAAACACACAACATTCTAAGTTGCCTAGAAGCTCCTGGAATTATCATTCAGCTAGAGATTTTTGTGGAGGCCCAAAAATGTGAGCCTGTTTTCACCTTGTCTGATGGTCAGAGTTTGAAAGTTGCTCAAAATTGTTGACAATAAGGGTGGCTACACATCCTGACTCAGGATGTGGCTACTTGGTTCTTTGGCATTAAGATGGCCCACACAGGTAGATCCACTCCACCCTGACAGATGGTCAGGATATGCAAGTGTACTTCTGTTCCTTCTTTTGTAATATGAGGTTACCTGGGGAATGGCTGCCTTCAGGATATGTGGTCTAGAGTGGCTTCACTGCCTAAACAACAGAATGCTAATGACTTGATACCTCAAAGTGTTAAAGCAATTAACTGTCCAGTTGTCCTTTGGATCGTGTTAAAGAAGTCTTGTTTCCTTCCTCCCCCTTTTGTATTGAGTATAAAAGTGTATGGAAAATTGAACATGGGCCATTTCAGTATTTACCAGAACGCCCTCCCAGTACTATTCTATGCTTTCTGTTTTATTATTTTCCATACACATATTCTTTACTAATATTTCTATATCCCCATGCCCCTACCCTGGCAAGAGGTGTTTTTGTCAAGGCTGGTCCCTGGCAGGTTTTCTAGTAGAGATGAAGGGCAGGCCGTTGAATCCTCACATAAAGAGTTAGTCCAAGTATCTCTGTGAATTGCCTAGCCAAAAAATACCGCTCTAGAGACTTTACAAATAGTATAAAGCTGACTTAAAATGTAGGTTGTTACAGTGACCCCTCTGGTCACTGTCCACTCTCATCCCTTGAGGGAGCTCCCTTTCCTCTATAATTAAGTCTAACTATCTTTCATCTGAGGCTGTATTGGTCTCTTCTTTTGTTTTGTTTTGTTTAAGATTGGGTCTTCTATAGCCCAGGTTGACCTCCAACTCTGTGTAGCAAAGTATGATATTGAACTTCTGAGCCTCCTGCCTCTACCACATGATCACCTGAATACTTCCCATTGGAATCTCAAGGGATAGGGCCTCAAGGCAGTTTTGTTTACATAAGTTTTATGCCATGGAATACAGGATAGAATACAATTGTTCCTTAACTATGTTCATGAGCTCGACAAAAGTGACCTGAAGTCAGGAGGCAATGTTGAGAAAGCACCCAGCTCCTTAGAGTCCCAAGGAAAGAAGCTCAGGGACAAAGTGGAGAATACACCCAGACTCTTCTCACCCACTCATCACCACCTGAGAATCCAGGCCAGTATGTCTGAGGTCACATAGCAAAGGTCACATGGTAAATAAACCTGCTTCTTGAAGGTGCACCATCAGTGTGTCTCCTCCTCAGAAACATTTAAGAATAGACACCTTGCTTTCTCTACTGAGACTGAGCCTCTTGTTTGGGATCCCTACTGGATCCCCACTGTGTATTGCCTGCTGTGGCAATGATAACAAATCTCTAGCCTAAAGGACAGTTCAACTCCAGGCCTCTTTCTCCGCACCCCTCCCCCACTTCCCTCCTCTTCTTAAGTCATCCTCTAGTCTGCAGGAGAAAGGTCCATGAGAAGGAGGGATGGAAACGGCAGATAGCCCGGCTGCTGGCGCTCGCTAAATCACCTGGAGTCTTCCCAGAACTCCAGTCATCAGCTCTGTCTATCAGCCCTGATGCAAGGCAGGGAAACCACAAGGCCATTTCTTTGGGCTGTGTGTCAGACAAGCACAATTTCAGGCTTCAGGAGGATGACATCCACAAGCAGCATTGGAGCCTGAACGCAGTCTTTCCTTAATTAGGTTGGCGCACAGGAGGGGGTAGGGGGCTGGCACTGAAGTTGGAGTTCTGCTTACTTCCTGAGCACAGTTTATCTATAAATCAGGGGTTAGATTTGGAGAGCGGGACAGCAATGGCTGTCACTAAAAGTCCTCACCATCACACTATTTTGAGGCACTTTTCCCAAACTGCACAAGTTCAAACCAGACAAAACCACAGCAGGGAAAAGGGGAAATGGTCATAAATGATTTTGTTTGTTTGTTTGGGGTTTTGTTGTTGTTTTTAACAGACCCTCCTAGGCTTTCATTTTAAATCAGAGATGTGAAAGCCCAGGCCGAATTCATTCAACAGATGCCACTGAACACCCAGGACTACTGGACAGTGTGCTTGGCACTGGAGAGGAAGAGCCAGAATTGCTCCCCAGCCCAAAGGCAAACATAGATCCACCTGCTATATTTGAAGTTCCATATCTCGGTGGGGCCAATTCTACCTTCTCAGGTGAAAAATCCAAAGCTTAGTGGGAATTCCTGGTCCGCCAACCTGTATCACCTTTGCTGCATAGGTCATGATTGTCTTTTCCATCAAATACTGTCTTAGACTCATTCCTCACTTGTATGAGGTGTGTGAGGTGTGTGTGCACACACGTGCACAAGCATATGTGTAACTGTTTGTGAGACTACATGTGCTCATTCCTGTGCGTGTGGAAGCTAAAAGAGAGCTTTGCGTGTCTTCGTCTATCACTCTCTGATATATGTATGTGTGTATATGTGTGTGTTTATATATGTGTATGTATATATGTGTGTGTGTGTTTACACACATATATACAGGATCTATCACTGAACATGAAGTTCACTATTTCAAATAGGTTGACTGGCTGGTGAGGTCACAGTATCTGCCTATCTGTGCCACTCCCATCCCCAGGCACTGGCAATACACAGCCATGTCCAGCTTTACTTGGGTCCTGAGAATTCAAACTCACATCCTTCTGTTTAAGGACTCTGACCACTGAGTCATCTCCCCCCACTCCTGGACCTCATTCCTAGCTGCTAATGGCAGATGAGATCAGGCTGAAATGTCCCTGCTCTGACAGATAGTCATCCAAATTGGGGGTCTTTTAAATGTCCCGAATCTATGTACAAGGAGCTACATAGCAATTCTCATACTAACAAAGAGTATGGTTTCAATGTGAGCCACGTGCAAGACGATCTTTAAGAGAACATGCAGCAATTGCTCACTTCCTTTCTTCAGGATAGAAATCTTGGGCATTGTTTTATGGACTTTTGGACATTCTCCACTCAGTATTTCCTCTCACTTATTGGCTTAGGACAAAGCCAGAAAGCATAATGAAATCAGCTACACCGGTGTCCTTCCTGATTAGCAAGAATCTAGATAGAGGGGAAGTGAATTACTGCCTTTTAGTTTTCTAACTGTGCCCAAACATTTGATTACACGCAGGAGAATATTCTGACTGACTCCTATCAGAAAGGACTGCCCCATGTTTTATAAGATGGCATACCCCCTTACAGGAAAATTAAGAGGTCGCTGCAGAGTAAGAGACTTGGAATGTCCTTCTCATACCCCTGCCTCCAAGCTATGTGGAAGAGGAGCTAGAGGGACTGCGGGAGTCATGGGTGGTAGACAATTTCAGCCTGTGAGAGTCAGGGGTGTCTGATGACTTAACAGTGTTTTCCAGACACTACCGGGCAGGAAACACGGAAACCCACGGACACCACACGAGGTCTATAGACACTCAAGCCAGAAGAAAATCTCAACATGGACAAGGGGAAGCGAGCACAAAGTCCCACCTCTAGCCAAGAAGCTATTTGCAATTGGTAGTTTTGGGGAAGGAAAAGCAAGTTCTCTTCGGTGTAGGGACACTGGATCTATCAACCACTCTCCAGGGCAGGCCTCCTGCTTAGGAGTAGCTGGCTGCACAAGCCAGACCCAATGTGTTAGGGTGTTGTGGGGGGTTTTTGTTTGTTTGTTTGCTTGCTTCTTTTCTTCCTTTATTTCCTTCTCTTTCGTCCTTCCTTCCTTTCTCTCTTTTTCTTGGGTATGTGTGTGACATTTTATTTAAGAGTGAAAAGGAACTTGAACTTGAGTGTTTAGGGAGATGGGAAAAGAAGCTCTGGGAGCAGTTAGGGGAGGGAGGGGGAATATGATGAAATATATTTTATGAAACTCTCAATAAATAAATAAAAACATGTAGAAATATTTACTATAAGAAATCATAGAAAAAAAGAAACTTATATTCCTATGACATGACCATTTTTAAAAATGTATATGATACTTCTTAATCTTGACCTTTTTTATTAAAAGCATACATTGATCAGATTTTCCTACATACACAAATAACAGATATTAATAACAGAATGTTTGGAATATTGAAAATGAGTAAAGGAAGAATTAAAATTTCTGTAACACAAATAGTGACATTTTGAATAATAATTGACCACCAGGAATCAAAACCCTGGAAAACAAAGCCACCAGAATGGGTTCAACTTAGATGTGATTTCTACACACACTACACTGGACTACCACCACCCCTACACACACACACACACACACACACACACACACACACGGTCCTTTCCTGTTTTGCTTTTCCCATGTTACCAAATACAATTTCCTTTATTGTTCATTTCCTTCATTGTTAGACATCTGGGCTGCCAATCAAACTTTATGGCGTCTTTAATCGACTTGGCCCAAGATCGGCAAGCAAGGCCCACATTGCGCTGTCATTTCTGAATTTGCAGGTAAAGAACAATGGCAGAGACATCACCTACGCATGGCAGAGTTTCTATACAGACAGAGCTGAACACAGTGAGGGGCAGGACTCTCACTGTGTTTGGATTAAAGTAGCTGGCATTTTCTCTTAGATAGTTTAGGGAGCTGATGGTTGCACGCGCGCACACCACAGACCTCTGATGTAAAGTTAACAGAACTGGAGGCGATTTTCATTAGGGTCAGAATTTCCCTTCATAGTCCCCAAATAGATCAATGCAGATCATTGAGATTGGGTAAGGTCTCCGCAACACTGAGAACACAGCTGTCACTATACAAACTATCCATTGTCCTTGCTTGTCTGGTTTCGGCGCTGGGAATTAAACTCAAGGTCACCCACATGCCAGGTAAATACTCCACCTGATTTCTAATTCCTAGCCTTTTTGTATTTTTTCTTTTATTTTGAGATAGTGTTTTATTAAGATGCTCCAGTTGGCCTTGCCACCCCCATCCTCCTGTCTTGTCCTCTCAAGTAGCTAGGATTACCGACTTGTGCTGCTGTGGCTGGCATTGTTAATGTTTTTTGTTTTGTTTTGTTTTCTAAATGGGGTGGCATGTATTACAGTCTGGCCTCAGACTCACCATATAGCCAAAAATGATATTGAGTTTCTGATCCTCCTGCCTCACCTCCTAGGACAGATGATCCTAGGATTATAGGTATGTGCCACCAGATCTGGCTTATGCGGTGCTGGAGACTAAACACAGGGCCTCCTGGATGCTGGGCCAGCTGTCTGTCCACTGAGCTGCACTCCCAACACTGGCCCCTATTCCCTGGATTCCTTCTTCATGGAAAAATTAATGATGCATTCATCCTGTTGGTGCTGCTATTATTTTATATTCTCTCTCCCGAAATTAGAATATGTGACCTAGTCCAGTCCAAACCCAGAGAGTCAATGAGTGGAGGTATGTAAGCCAGTTCTGAAGCATTGGTGAAGGCTGATGACCAGTCACAGCTCACAGAGATTGAGTAGATTGGAGAACTAGAGAAAGGTCTTTGCAAAACCGAGGTGAATACATAGACTGAACCACGGGCACGGGCAGGAAGTGTAGGAGAAATATCCCCGAGATTAAGTTGATTTCTTTTTCCCATTCAGGACAGAGGAAACACAGCTGGTACATCTAGAGAGAGAAGCGCAGAAAAGGGGGCGAAAGGAAGCTAAGGTAGTGGAATGACCAGTCACAGAATGAGCTTCCTCCGAGGAATTAAAGTGACACAGAGAGAAGAGCAGCGGTCTTAGGAGATTCCACGGTCGAGGGGACAGCACACAGCCCAACATCGGAAAGTACTATGCTATTTGTTTTGTGTTCATGACATTTAGATGCCACCATTGTTTTCCTCTCCAATTTCATGATAGACGATCCTGAAGCTGACCAACAGTCAACAACCAAGCACTAGTGGTGCACACTTTTAATACCAGTGCTTTGAGGCAGAGGCAGGAGGATGTCTGCTAATTCGAGACCAGCTTGGTCTCCAGAGTGATTTGTAAACTAGTCAGGGCTACGTAGGGAGACCCTGTCTCCAAACGAACAAACAAACAAAAAACATGAACAGAATGCTCAATTTTTCTAGTCTTTTTACACCCTTCCTCTCCAAAGGCAATGTGTCGTGTTGAATGTACACAAACTGCAAACTGCTTTCAGAAATTTCCGCAGAAAGATCTTTCCACGTAGAGATGTTTCTCTCTAGTATGGCTGGAGCCTTTTCTCAAAACATAACTGATAGAATGCATATTAAATGTGATCTTTCCATGTACCTATGAATTTGGGTTTGGGGTTAGATGGATATTGAGGGGTCAGTCTCTACCACCAAAACTGAACGTGGTTTCCTTTCTGTGACTTTCTGCTCCAATCTTGCGAAGCCACTTTCTATTCAGGAGTCCTCACCTTTGCAGGGAACTCCTAGATGCTGAGGTGGGGAGGGACCCTGGGAACTGCAGCCATCATCAGAACTCCTCAAATTATGCTAGGCGTTGGTGACTTCATGAACTCATTAGGCTGGCAAAACTTGGGAGGAAGGACCAAGACAGTCCCCATACCTCAAGCTACAGGAACAGGCAGAAGCTTAAAAAGGAAAATGAGCATGGGGTTTTAAAAGCTTGAGCAGGGAGCTTTAATTCATTATTCTAATGGCTTTCCCAGCAGGAGACTCTTCCCAGGAAACACGGGTCTGTGCTTCTAATAAGGCTGCTGGGACTGGGCTATTCCAGAAGGACTCTCAGGGCTGGCTCTAAAACATCTTTTTATAGATGAGAATACATCAGGTGTGTGTTAAAAAAAAAAGTCAAGACTGATATCATTTCCCCTGCTTTGCTCTCAGCTACCTTAATGCATAATCAGCAGATATGAGGAAGATTGGTGGCAAAGTTTTCAGTATAAACATTTGATTGTTTTTTTTTTTCCTCGATGCAAGCCTCTATTTCCCTCTGGCTACACACAGAACTCTAAATAAGACACTGTGGTGGGGATAAGCCTTTGTGGATGGCCTGTTCCGTTATAAAGTGCAGCTAGGTGCAGGGGTATCGCTCACTGGTAGAGTACTTGCCTAGCCAGTAGGAGATCCTGTTATGCTCACACTGGTGCAAAGCAAGCAAGCAGCTGGGGTGAATCACAAGAGGGTCTGTCAAAGTCTGTGCTCTGTCCCTTAACACCTTTCCCAGTTGCCTGCTTCCTCTGGTGTTCAGCGACACATCAGTTACACAACTGATGTAACATTTAGGAATATTTACCCACCTCCCTTTCTTCTTCAAAACTAACACAGTTGATACACACACACACACACACACACACACACACACACAGTTCTTCAGGGTTATCTCAATTAAGCACAAGCTGACGTGTACTGCTGTTCCAAATCTAACCATCAGACTGAGCCTCCATTTGGGGTACTTAGTGGTTGGCAGAACGTCTGTCATGGACATTCCTGTAGGCATATGGTTTCTTTCGTATGTGTGCACATGATGCCTAGACATGGAAAGGTTGGAACTAAGGATCGTGACTTTTTAAAATAGATGCATATTTTCAAGTTGTAATACAAAGAGGAAGGGAATATAGGCATAAAATGCCCCCACTAGCGAGGGCTATTGCTGTTTTATTAAACTGTGGGGAGAGAGGGAGAGTGGGTGATCCTTAAGCATGTGATCTCGGGAAGGCTGACCATACACTGGGGCAAGCTCCACACAAGAGCAATTGGGAATCGTGGACTGGACTCACTATGGGGAGAAGGAAGAAGAGGAGGATGAGATAGGCAAAGATCTGGGAGCAGTTGGGGGAGGGAGGTAAATATGAGAAAATATGCTCACTGTATGTGTATGCTCATGTATGGAATCCTCAGTTAATACAAATATTCTGTAAAGAATATATACACAGAAACTCTCTCCTTACTTTGTCACTTAGTGTGATCCAGATATTATATTTTCAGTTATTTTATAGCAAAGAGATATACTGTTGTCATTTTTTGTATGAATTCCCTTTGGAGCTGGGATGTGGCTCAGCTGTTTCAGAGTGTCTGACAAGCATGCATGAGGGTCTTGGTTTCATCTGCAGCACCACATGAATCAGGTTTGGTGTCCCACATCTGTTAACCCCAGCACTGAGGAAGTAGAAGGAGAATCAAGTGTTCAAGACCATCTTCAGCTACACAGTGAGTTTGAGGACAGTTTGCACTATACATGACTCTGTCTCAAAACCAAACATAAATAAAATAAAATGCCTTCATATTACCATGTAAATATTTTCCTATGACAATGACACCTCAGGTGATCTTTTCAAGAAACTGGACTTGGAGTCCCTGAGTATTTATGTTCCTTGACAATGGGATTGTTGCTAATATCAATGTCCTCACTGTCCAGAGAGGAAACAAATCAAAATCAAAATAATCTATTGTTATTTCTTTTGAGACATATCTCTACTCAAATGTCCTCATGAAAAGTGTTCCATTTTTCCTGAATAACATGGAAATTCTCTGAGGGACACTCAAGGGTTCCTCAGGTTTAGATGAAAGCATAAGGAAAGACTAAGCTGAACTAAAAGGTCCTGCAGTGAGGGTTAAAATAAAACCTGGAAAATAAAGCCATGGCCTGGTGTTTGGGATAGATTTGCATGTAGGCAAAGCAGCTTCAAGGGTAGATAAGAGAGGAATGATGCCTACATCCCACAAAATTTTAAGAATGAGGCAACCACTTAGTCACTACTTAGACAGCAGCACCTCCAATACATGAAGTGACTATGTTTGGAAAGTCATCTCCTCTGAAATGAGACTTTCCTGAAGACAGGAGGGAGGCTCATGAGACTCAGGAAGCAAAGGAAACTTAGAAAGCTCAGGAACTTCCTGAAGTTCACAGAACTCACAAGCATCCCCTTCCCATTATGCAACAATTATACACAACTGTTGGAGAAAAGGGGTTCTTCCTAAAAGTTAGCAAATATGCCTGAAACCTGTGTAGAAAGCACCATGGATGGGAGGAACCCCAACAAACTGACTAGTTTGTTAGCTAGACGTGGCTTAATGGCTCCCTACCTGGGGAAAAGAGATGTTTGTTGACATGGCCCCAAGAAAAGTCATATAGCTCTACCCTTCTATCGATAAAATTACATTCCAAGTATGAAGTAACATCCCAAACGGAACTCTACTTAGAGGACTAAATCACTGTAAAACAATGTACGCAACCTTCCCCAGGAAGTAGATCCTAAGTCAGTGCTCATTGGGAATAGTGTACAATTTACAAAGATGTTAACCCATTATTGACTTGCAGCTCAGTCTAAAATGAAAGCTGATGGTCTGAAGACACGGCTCGGTAGTTAAAGGCACTGGCTGCCATTACAGACGGCCCTGGCTAGGTTCCACCAATCTATATCATGGCTCAAAACCATCTGTAACTCTAGTTCCAGGATATCCAATCCATCCTTCTGAGTTTCAACAGTAGTCCATCCAGGAGTGACAGACACGCATGAGGGCAAAGCAGCCATGCAAATGAAATATAAAGTTCTTGAATGAAAGTGGTAGTGTTTGGGAAGAAACAATACCAAGTACAACTTTGATTGCAACTGCTTTTTATCCTTCTTTTATTAAAAGCTTATTTTATTTTATTTTTAATTCATGTGTAAGTGTGTTTTGCCTGTATGTGTGTCCATGCCCCACATGTGTGCAGTGCCTGAGGAAGTCAGAAACGGGCGTGATAGGCCATGTGACTAGTGTTACAGACAATTGTGAACTGCCATGAGAGTGCTGGCGTGCAGCACATATTTCCCAGGAAATACTATTCGCCTTGAAAACTAAAGATTAATCACGAGAGCATGTACAAGTTACCAACTGTTTAAAGATACACAGTCCTTGAGAAAAAAAATGACTCAGGTGTCAATTACTGTGGCAGTGCTAATATCATATGATTATTATCATATGAACCAAATCATAATGGCTTATTTAGTAAGGTAGAAGTTACTAAGATCTGATTTTGGCTAGTCTTGACAAGCAAAAGTATGTTAACCAGCCTCTCTGAAACTAAGACACCATTACTTCTTTCTAGGGTTCACTGGCCCAATACAGTACCTTAAACATATTCTCTTGAAGGATTATTATAACCTAATTGCTTGGCACGTTGGGCACCATGGCATTGACTACTAGGTCAACACAAGATAAAGCAAAAGCATTTTCCTATCACTTCTAATTGCGATTGGGTAACCACAGTCCACGGGCATCATTCAATGGGAAAGGCAATACCACACAGCTGAGAAAGATTTCTAGAATGAGACCTGCTTCTCCCAAGAAACCTGAGGACAACCTCTAAGGCTGCCTTAGGTATTGCTTGTGAATCCCACCACATTCACTGTTTATAAGTATTGGCTCACACTCCATCTCACCCTCCCTTTGATTCTAAATCTTCTGTGGAAGCAATAAGTAGCTCCCACCCCCAACAACAACAAAGAAACAAATGTGGTCGCAATCACATTTTACTGGCCCTCTTGGTTTTATAGAAGATCCATGCCAGTTTACTCTGTTAAGACCATTCTTAAAGAACGATTCTATTTTGGTTCCTTTTGCAGGGGAGGAATTGTCTAGCAATCTGGCTTCAGAAACAAAGGGATGCATTGTGGAGGCACTGGCATGGTAGACAACTGAATATATTTTGGCTGAAGAACACAACACGTACATGACTATGCTTCCAAACTAGACAAGCGTCAGAGACAACGACCCTGGTCCTCTGCCATTTGTCTTCCTTCTTTTGCACATTGTTTCATACTGTGTATATATTCCCATGAGTCGTTTTGTTTGGCTAAAGAGCCGGTGATATGTCAGGAAACTCAAAGACATTAAACATGACCATTTTCCAGAACTTTTAGAATGCTTTGGTGAAAAATGGGAATTAAACAGTAAGTCAAATGAGTCTTACATTACCTCACTTTAGGCAAATTGTGTCTTTTCAGAATTGATTATACAGGTCGTTAAATCAGCTACCAAAGGAAAGCCTATGCCCCTCCAGGCACTGCAACGACCTGAGATGGGAAGGTCAGTACGACTCGCTGGCTTATCATTCACAGCATATCCCACATAGTAGGGGCCCCCAGCACCACCGCTTTCTACACAGTTGGAATGATGGTCTATTGATGGCTTCAGAGCCAGATGGCAGGCTCAGACCCTGGCCGGGATTTAAAAACTCTTCACTCTATAACTAGTTGCTTAAAAGCCTCATGCCTCAATTCTCCACATGAAATTGAAATGGATAAACAGTGTAACTATCGCACAAGTGTTTGTCAGGGTTCAGGAAAGTTCTTACAACACACTCTGACTCAGAGTGAATGTCTCCCGAATAAACGAGGCCACAAGTGTCCTTCAAGGACAACCATGGACAACCAGCACTGGCACTGCCTAAATCATCTCCAACAAGGCGAAAGCATTTCCTTTTAGGTTGCCTGGGGCCAGATGTCCTGCTATTGACAAGGAGTGAGTCTTATTTGTAGGGCTTAAGGAATTAATAGTAACATCTCCCTTGTTCTGTTCTGTGTGTATGTGTGTGCACAATGAAGACAGTAACTGAAGTCCTGTGCATGTGTGTGTGCACGAATGAAGATTGTAACTGAAGACCTATGTGTGAATGTGTACAAATAAAGACAGTAACTAAGGACCTGTGTGTGTGTGTGTGTGTGTGTGTGTGTGTGTGTGTGTGTCTGTGCATACATGTATGCCAGTGTATGGATGAAAGACAACAGCATCATCATGAGAAGCAAAGATGATATTCTACGTATTTATATTCTATATCACAAATGAAAAAGGCATACCACACATGTACAAACAAACATACAGTTCTAAACACCAACAAACATCATGCATACAAATGCAGAACAAGAGGTAAACATACAAAAGTTCAAATACTTAAGTGTTTTCTGATTTTAAGGTTTGAGTGAAAAAAAAAACAAGAAAAGTTGAAAATGTCAATGATTAGTCAGCGAACTGTGAGGACAGTTTTAAGGGCCATCACACACACACACACACACACACACACATACACACACACACACACACACTCACACCCCCAAAACAAAACCCTCACCATTAAATATTAATCATAAAAGAAAACCAAACAGCCTAAAAACAACAAGAAACTCCTTCTCGTTCCAGCTGGAGCCTCGCAGGGCATGCGCCTGATCTGATGACCCTGACTGGAAAGAGCAAATGTGATTTCTGACATATTACAGCCCAGATGAAGAAGCCAAAGGCTGCTAAAGGGCATTGGGTAGAGATACAAAATAACTCTGCGTATACCTATTGAAAGGCATCAGTACGGGGCCGAAGGGCACTGAGAAGGACTGTCTCCTGGGTCAGAGGTTTATTATACGAGTTATTAATACTGTGGACAGGCAGATGCCAGCACAGCAGAGTCTCTGAGGAGATATGGGTCCCTTCATAGAGATGTCAGAGGAAGGAAAGGTTGTACGCCGTGCTAATGATGTCTAGCCCTTAGCAAGTATCTACAACTAGGCTGTCACTGAATTAGCTACGGGAATGGGGGTGGCAAGAATATAGACAAACATGTTACTTTACTTCAGGAAACCAAATTCCTGTCCTTCCAGGAATTAGTACAATTTCTACTAGAATGGAGGAGCTTCACAATGGGCGTGGCCCTGGCTAACATTAGCCACTGAGACAGAAGAGCTTCGCAATGGGCGTGGCCCTGGCTAACATTAGCCACTGAGACAGAAGAGCTTCGCAATGGGCGTGGCCCTGGCTAACACACACCAGTGAGATTTTTCTAAGAGGAGGGAAAGTATATATTACTTTATAAGTGTTAATCTCTAACTTATCTCAAAATCCACATGTCCTTTGACAGAAATGGCTAAGCAATGATTAGTTACATTGCTTTAAAATATCACTGGATAGCTGTAATGTTTAAAGTTCTGAATATGAAGATCAAGTCAGCAAGTTCATCAGGAGGAAAACACACAGCTACCTGATTTGCTGTGTAGAGATAACATGATGAATAATTGAAACACCCCCATCTGTGCTCCAGGTTCAGAAGGGGGCATAAAGCATGATTACCAAATCTCCCTTCCCACAGAAGGAGCCATGAAAGAGCGGCCACTGTGCTCGGCTTTGGAGGAGCTGAGAAAACTGAAAGGTTGACCATTTAAAAAAAGGAATTCTGGTAGATGGAGAGGTGGTTCTGTGGTTAAGAGGTTAAGAGTACTTAGTGCTCCTGCAGAGGATAAAATTATAGTAAACGTAACAAATACCAAAAAAAAATGTAGAAATATACCAAAAGTATGTGGAAATTAAATTCATGACAGAAATAAATTTTAAATCAGTTTAAAAAGAGAAATTACTCAATAATTAATATTGGGACTACATATCCAGGGAGTGAATCAAAACTCTACCAATGTATATATGTTTCTAAGTGCAGAAAAATATCTAAATTATGCATGCTGTATATTCCCCTTCAAATGATAATGGCAAAATATATAGAGGGAACTATGGCCAATAGTCTTTAGTAGGAAGGCATCTTAAGTCATATTAAAACCTAGAAAGCTCAAAAGAAAAAAAAACAGATTTGGTTACCTAAATATTTTATGCTTCCATATGACAAAAAGAAACAAAATAAAACTGGAGAAAAATAAAACATATATACTGCTATGTTAAATAAATATGTAATATCCGTAAAAGATTTCTTTTAGGTGGCAACACAAAATAAAAAGCTTTAGGTTACAGGAAATTTCTGGGAAAACATCCAAACGACAGACATATGTAGCAACAAGTGATTTCATTTTCAGTGTTTAGCTTAGGAAAAAAAAATAAGATTGGTGATCATAAGTAAAAGAGGCCATGAAGAAACGCAGACTCAGGATCCTTGTCAAAGATAAAGGCGTGATTTATATCCGATGGGCACTTTAAAGAGAGCTCAGGGGTCCTTTGATGTGGTATCACCACCCTTCGGGATCTAACCTATGGGCACATTCCTACAGTCCATCAGCATATAAGGTCTATCTCCTATTTGTTGGCATTTACAATGAAAACATCCATCAAGATCAAACTGACCTCGATCAAAGTATCTCTACAATAAGGGAGGCAGTGTTCCTACTCAAGGATGAGATAAGGGTAAGAAGAAGGCTCAGTGGGTAAAAACAACTGCTTCATAAGTGTGAAGACATGAATTCAGTTCCCCAGAAACCACATAAAGTCTGATATGATAGCACACAGCTGTAATTCCAGAGATCCTAAGGGGAGATGGGAAACAGACACAAGGGAATCTCTGGGAGCTTGTGGGTCAGTTACCCTGGCATATGCAGTGGCCTATGAAATGGCAGCCTTTTTCAAACAAGGTCAAGACCATGTGTGAGGTGGTTCTATGACTTCCACATGCATACCCTGGTGTGTGTGCACGTTCTTGCTTAACATATGCTCATGCTCATATGTACATACACACACACACGGAAACACAATGCACACACATACATACACATGCACATACATACACACAAATACACACACATGGACATACACACACACACACACACACCACTCATCATTTACTAAACTGTCATATATGATCTAGAAAGCTGCATGTGATTTGTTCAAGTGAAGACATGTTTAGAGGGAGTTAAGTCTTCATCGTATTTACAAGTTAATTGAAATTAACTTGTATAAATTTATATCCCATGCACACAAATACAGATCTGGAAACATTTACAAATGATCTCACTGTCTAAAATAAAACATTCAATGTATCTCTGAGATTAAATCTGTTCTTGCAGAGGTTCTGGGCTCAGTTTCCAGTACCCATGTGGAGGCTCACAACTTTCTGTGATTCTAATTTCAAGGAATCTTATATCTTCTTCTGGCCTCCATGGGCTCTATATGTACATGGCATACACACACATATGCAGGCAAAAACTTATACATGGAACTAAAAGTATAGAAGTTTTTTAAAAAACAAACTAAAACAAAGCATTCTTCAATCTACTGATAATTTAATTCACCAAAATGAAAAAAACAGCAACAAAACCCAAACAACTAAACCACCACCCCTTCATTTTTTAGCCACACAGAAGTAACAATTTTCTAAGTTGTTTACTGTTAGAAACATTTAAAAAAAACACAAATTACTCTTGGTGTACAAAAGAGTTCCACAATATTCTGGAATGGAGTATAACAAAGGTTTATTTTTTGGGAATAAACTCACAGAAAGGGTAGCCACCCACAGTCCTCTGCATATGCTGGGAACTGGAGCCAAATCCAGCAGCTAGGAGGCCTGTGCATGCTTCATCTGCATTTATAGTACATGAGACCACGCCCAAAGTGGGCAGGTATCTTAAAGGCTATTAGCTAAAGGAGTTCCTACAGCACCTCCCTCTTCTGTCTAAATAAGGGAGCATAAGCCTAATACCAAACTATATACAATAAGAACAAATATCAAGTAATGTCTAGTGAAAAGAAGAGGCAAAACATACACCAAAATTAAAATTACAACCAGGATGAACAACATCAAGGAAGAAAAATATACTAAATGTTTCAATAGTTATCCTGCCCTAAGGAGTCTAAGTTTTATATTAAAAATAACTTGACTAAGTCATGAGAGGAAAGTAACTATGACTAACTAGTTTTCAACCCCATTAAAGACCTGAGAAGGAAAATAATATTACTTGGTTAAATAGGAAGTGCAATCACTTCCAAAAGGTGTAAGAAATTGCAGAGACAACCAGCTACTTGGGCAATTACCCAAAGTCTCATTTGCAACATTGGAGCAACCAACTTTAGCTAAGGCCTAGAGTAACTGACAGACCATTTTCAGAGGCAGGAAAATTTGAAAAACCATCTTACCCTCTCTTGGCAAGATTTGGCAGTCTTTTTGCTTGTATCCTGCTTGTCCAGACTGGACACCATGCATTTTGTCAGTGGTTGAGGCATGGGCAGTTCTTTGCCCAAAGGCCAATTTTGCCAAGAAGAAAACAAGCTCCAAGTGGAGTGTCTTTGGTGCCCAACATTCTCTCGGGAATAGATTGGTGCTGCCAGGAACAATCATGTCTCAGTCAATAGAATCTTAAATTGTTTAAATGCCATATTCTACAGCTCTTTGAAGTGTTTGAAGATTACCTATCTATGTGGAATATAATCTCTATGCATCTAAAGAACCTGATTAGTCTAACTATAAGTATGACAAACTTCCTGTTTACTTAGGTAGTATTATATCCTTTTGGGGTGTTTGAAGAGTTGAAGAAAGGTAGTTATAGTTTTTCTTAGCTATGATAAAAAATAAATTAGATGCTTGATAACCATTTTGTATATGTAATTTTACTATGTTAAAGTTAAAACCTTCCTTTTTAATTAGACAGAAAAGGGGAGATGATATGGGGTGTCTTTCTGTGCATGTGTTGCTTGTATTAGCTAATGAATAAAGCTTCTTTGGCCTATGGCAGGGCAGAATATAGCCAGTCTGGAAGAGATATATAGAGAGAGTAGGTGGAGTCAATGAGACACCATGTAGCCCTAAAGGAGATGGTTACCCGAACCTTACCCAGTAAGCCACAGCCTCATGACAATCCAAAGAATAATAGAAATGGGTTATTTTAAGATATAAGAGCTAGTCAATAAGAAGCTTAAGCTAATACGCCAAACAGTGTTGCAATTAATATAGTTTCTGTGTGACTATTTGGGTCTGGATGATCGGGAACGAACAAGCAGTATCTAGCTACAAAAAATTACATGAATCAATAGAGAATTCATTGGGAAGGTTTTCCATGGAAAATTAGAATAGTATTAAGCCCTGATAGATGCTAGAATGTGGTGTAGGAGGTCCTTCTGTTTGTATGTTGCTTTCATTGGTTGAATAAAGAGACTGCCTTGGCCTTTTGATAGGGCAGCCCTTCAGTGGGCGGAGTAGACAGAACAGAATGCTGAGAAGAAAGCAGACGCCATGCTTCTCCTGCCTGAGATGGACACTGGTTAGGAATCTTTCCCAGTAAGCCATGACCTTGTGGTGACATACAGATTATTAGAAATGGGTTAAATGAATATGTAAGAGCCAATAAGAGGCTAGAACTAATGGGCCAGGCAGCAATTTAATGAATACAGTTTCTGTGTAATTATTTCGGGAGTTAAGCTAGCCAGGCACTGGGAATGTGGCCTGCTCCTTCATACTACAATAATGGATGCCTCTGGCAACAATATGATATACTGGATTCTTACCTGAGACACCAACACAAACCAGGGAGGGAGGGGAGTTTGACACACTAGTTAGAGCACCGGCCAAGTATGTGCTCAGGGGGGCAGGCTGCTAGTTCAAAGGCCTTAAATCTGCATCCAGGATTGAACATCACTGCAGAACAACTTAACCCAGAAGAGGGGCAATCAGAAAAATCTGTTTGGCAGAACTGTTCTCTGCTTCCTCCTCCAGCTAATAGAGAAGAGCCTCTAGGGCTCCCTCTGATGACCACATCTCCTAATCAATAAGGCTGACAGGGTGGTGAGTAGCACCTGCTCCAGAATCTCAGAGGACACACTAAACAGCCGACAAGATGCTTGGGAACACAGGGATCCCCTGCATTGTTCTTATGCAACCAGACTAACAAAAATGGGGAGATCGCATCCCTCCCCTGCTTTGGCTATAAAATATTGAATTAATGGATCCCAAGAGATTGGAGTTTCTCCAAGAATTTTATGTTGGGCAAAGAAAAAGGCTAAAGTCTGGTGCCAGGCAGAGGGAGACCTGGTTTCCTGGAAAGAGATTTGGGACTCATCACATCACCTTTTAGGAGGGACTGGAGGCTAGACACTGACGTGGCAATGATGGGAAGGACCACACCTTGTTAGTCTTGTAACTCTGACTTCTGCTTAGATCTGAACCATATGCCAGGACCCCGGAGAGAATTTGGGAGGCCACTGGATATCTGCGTTGGTCCTTCTTTCCAATGTGGCCACACTGACTGAATCTTTCTTTATGCTTTTCACCATTACTTGTGTCTTTAATCGGTACATTAGGGATGGGTAGTCAAACCCAACATATTGGAGCTATCAGGACCCGGGATCTGACCCTAATAATGCCAGTCACGTGAGCCTGTGTGTTTGTTTAAACTGTGTTTGAGCCAGGAATGGATGAGAACCTTCTGCACCAGGTGACAGTAACCAAAGAGAAAAGGAGTGTGTGTATATTGACTAGGAGAATACTGGAAAGCTAGGAAACAATTCTTGGAAATAGTTCCAGAGTGGACCCCTGAGGTGGGAAGGAGGGAACAGAGAGCTGAAAGGGAAAACAAAACAAAATACACTATCCTCAATGTCATTTCCCAGCACTCCCAGCAGAGAGGGGCCTTTGAAGAGCTAAAGAATGGTCCATCTTGAGATGGTTACTAAGGATGCTTTTGTTTTCTTCTGCTGGCTCCCACCACTTCCTGTTTCTTTCTGGGTCACAGGCTGGGTCAGAAATGAGAGTTCTTAGTCTGGTTGGGGGAGGACTGAGAGAAGTATCTCCCCTCTCTTGGGAGAGACCTTCTGGATACAGACTTTATCAGGAAAAAGACGACCTACTATGAATCTATATTCTTATTAAAGATTGATTAGAGAACAGGAGCCACACAGTCCAGTTTCTTAATGGAGCCTCCCTTTGTGTTTCAAAATAGATCTTGGCTCAGTTTAATGGGGAAATTGGTACTCTGAGACTTCAAGATTAGGGCGTCTGTCATCTGGCAAGTCAGCCGCTGAGTAAAATGCTGAGACTATAGCCATCTACTGTATCTCCTTCAGAATATAAGGAGTGGTTTGACTTTCTTTCTTTCTTTCTTTCTTTCTTTCTTTCTTTCTTTCTTTCTTCCTTCCTTCCTTCCTTCCTTCTTTCCTTCTTCCTTCCTTTCTTTCTTTCTTCCTTTCTTTCTTTCTTCCTTCCTTTCTTTCTTTTAAAGGGAAAGAGTCAAAAATGAAAAGTTCTCATGGTCTTAAACCTACCACAAATATGTGCCCCAGTATAAACAGCTACTGATGAACACTGTAAATGGGTTGCATTTTCTGGAGACAATGCGGGCACTGTTTTGTCTATCCGTGTGCATCAGTAACAGAGTAGCGTTTCAGAGCATCCCTTTTATGCACAGACCCAACTGTGTATTAGTAATATTTCCTGACTCAATTAAAAGTCACAGAAATGATCTTGCCTGAAATGTTTTCATGCTATATTCCCTTTGGGGAATCATGTTCAGCTTTAGGTAGCTTCATTGACAAGACAGCCAAGAGACTCAAACATTTAAAAAACATTTAAAAAAAAGTACTATTTTTTTATGATAAAGAGTTCTAGGAACTGGAGAATTGGTCCTGTAACTGGGCTGGCAGAAATGAAGATAGACTAAAGAGACACTAACTAGGGTCTCTCAATGTGACTATCAGACTATTTGAAACAACGGACCTCAAAAAAGCAAGAATTTCCAAGGAATATCATGCTAGGACAAAGAGAAGACACAGACACAGGGGATTGTGTCTTCAACAATGAGATTTATCCAGTCCTAACAGGGGATTTTGTCTTCAACAATGAGATTTATCCAGTTCTAACACCCTGTGAGAGGGAACAATGATGACTTCATGGCAGGCTAGAACCACTTGGCAGAGACTGCTTAGATGTTCATCCCCCGGCCATCTTGAGACTTCAGGTTCAAGGACCTGCAGATCTTTGTCCCTCTTTCCAGTGTGGCTGCATTGAATCAACCTCCTCTTTCTGCTTCCCACTATTAATTTGGCTCTTTTAATTGGCTCACTGGGGACAGGTGGCTGAACCTAGCTTGGAGCACAGGCTATGACCCCCAACTTGGCTAACAGTTGGAGCTTGGTGAATCACTTATTGCTTATCTCATTAGCGCTCGACGGACACAGCCAAACATATTCAATTCAGCTGTGTTTCTTTTCAAATGTTTTAGATAGGTTTTTATTATGAGCATATTCTCAATATCATTGAGGGCAGAATCATCATGGCTAGGGTGTTTCATACAACTATGGAATTTTAGTGGAAAACTGAGTTGGAACTGGAGAGATAGTTCAGTGACTTAGAGCAGTTGCCAGTCTTGCATGAGACCTGGGTTTGGTTCACTTTCACCTGTCTGTAGCTCCAATCTAAGAGGATCTGACACTCTCTTCTAGCCTCCATTGGGCACTGGGCATGCACGTGCTACACAGATGAACATCGGGCAAAACACTCATACACATCATTTCAGAGCCGGGCGGTGGTGGCACACGCCTTTAATCCTAGCACTCGGGAAGAAGAGGCAGGCGGATCTCTGGGAGTTTGAGGCCAGCCTGGTCTACAAGAGCTAGTTCCAGGATAGGCTCCAAAGCTACAGAGAAACCCTGTCTCGAAAAACCAAAAAAAAAAAAAAAAGTATTTTCAGGAGGATAAGCTAGGACTCTCTTCTTCTTGCTTCAAGTAGGAGTTTTGCTCACTCTCTCTCCACCCTATGCTCCTCCCAAGCAACTCAGTGAAACTGTAGTTCCACCTAAATCCTCCGGGATCTTAACTTCTGAACTCCAGGGGTAGAAACTTTGTCACAGCCTTGGGAGCTATGAGGAACCCACGTCATTTACTCTTTCCTGTGATTCTTCAAAATGGCATTCTTCCCAAGAAGAAACCCCCATCCTGAACGCCCCCCCCCAGATAATAACTTTAATTAGCAAGAATATACAAAACAGGCTATAATTTAACAGAATTAAAGGAGTGGTTAGCTGTATTAAATTAAAACAAATGGGTCACGTGACCACTCTTTTGCCTCTCAAGTTCAGTCTGTCTCCTGTATAGAATTAAAAGGACCTATTTATTAAACGTCGTTAAAAATTAAGACCTAAAAATCGTACCCATAACTGCCATGTACTTATGTGCCCCTTACAGACTACTGACTTGCCACTAGCTTCAGAATTCTGGGAAGTTAGCATGATATTTTTACAACATTCCTTTAAGCAAATACGGAACTGATGTTAAAAAGAACATGAAATCAAACTGCAGGAATTGGCAGGATTGTTCGCAGCTCCCCCTCCCTTTTCGGCCCCAAAGGAATTCCCAGCATTATTGATAAAACTCCTTTTTCATGGAGCCTGGGGCATCAAATGAAAACCCACCACCAAGCTTTACAGACTAGAAATAAGAGAAAACCTCAAACCTGGCAAGAACCTGCTGTTCATCTCTCTCAGCAAGTTCTGGTCAACAGCAACTGAAATATTACACTTCCGAGCCAAAGGAGCTCTCTTATAGGATATTATCTTCGTACTCCGAGAGTTCCCACCTAGCGACACCAAACGTTAGCGCTCACAGAAAGGAAGAACTGAACAAGTTGTGTAAGCAGAAGCCAGAGCTTAGGCCCCTGCTGCTTCTCCTAAGGAGCTCGGCATGTAGTCGGCTGGCCCAGGCTCACTAGGGTGTCCTGAACTTGTAAGATGAGATGCTCTGATAAGACACCATGATCAAGGCACCTTAGAGAAGGAAGCACCAGAGGGTCAGAGCACAGATGGTAGAGCAGCAGGCAGGGCGGTTGAGGCAGCAAGCTGAGAGCCCACATCTCAAACTGCAAGCAAGAGGCAGAGAGGGTGAAGTGGGAATGGCGCGAATCTTTCAACTAGCCAAGCCTGCCTCAGGTGACACTTCTTCCAACAAGGCCACAGGGGCTAAAGCTCCCCAAATTGTGCCACCAAGTGCCTGAGACTATGGGTGACAGCTCATCCAAGCCACAACGCCTTTTCTATAATTCACGTTGTACCAGAAATTAAATGGAAACCTAAGGTGGAAATAAAATGGCATCTTCTTCTCATTTGGACAACTCAGGAGCAACTCTTTTAGTTGCTTTGGTTGAAGCCCCAGCACAGGATTAGAAGAACAGGCTCAGTTCCATAGATAAATCATGGACATCAAAGCCACGTGCCCTGTGCGGACTCCTACTACTGATGTTTTGCTTTGTAACTATTGACATGTTTATTCGTAGATTAATTAGTAGATTGGTAGAGCTCCCGGCCTTTTCTGAGAAACTTCTGTTGGCAGCGAGTGATGGTCCAAGTGGAGACCTTCTAATTGGCCAGACTGCTGACAATGCGTGACTATTGAGTCCTTGGTCTCAAGCAAGACATCCGTGTCAGGCCCTCTAGTGCCAAGTGGATATCTTGGAATAGGGGTGGAAGGATTGTGGGAACCAGAGGATGGGGAGGGATGTAGTGGGCACTGTCTTCTGTATCTAACATGGCCAATGAGATCATCAACACACAGTAGAGCGACCGTATACACAGGGCATGAAAGAAAGGAAGACAGAAAGAGATGGGGGAGGGGAAAGAAAGAAAGAGAGAGAGAGAGAGAGAGAGAGAGAGGGAGGGAGGAAGGGAGGGAGGGAGGAAGGTAGGAGGGAAGGAGAAAGAAAGAAAGAAAGAAAGAAAGAAAGAAAGAAAGAAAGAAAGAAAGAAAGAAAGGAGAAAAGAGGGACGAAAAAGGGAAGAGAAAGAAAGAAGAGCGGGAGGGAGGGAGATGGAGGAAGGAAAAGGGAGGGAAGGGAAGGAGTCTTGTGAACAAGAATAAGGGGTGGGTGTGAGTGTAAGGGCTGAGAGAGGGCTGTGAGAGTGACTGTAATCACTGTCAAAATTTCTCACAAAATTAAAAAAAATTAATTCCCTCAGTTTTTCCCTTTGCAATAGCCTTTTAGAATAAGAATGGGCTGTTTGCAACAATCAGTTTCATTCTTCCCCTTTTCAATATCAAACCCAGGGTCTTCCCCCTGACAACATGGGCATCCTAGGGGTATGACCAAAGCCATTTTCTCAATTAGTTTGATACACTCCCTAACTGCAAAAGAATCACTTTAACAAGGCCAACAGCATCAGTGGCAAGATGCCCATCATAACCATCTCCTTAACGGCGCCCTTCGAACACCTCACACTCGCGGCAGCCTAAGGGCACATTGCAGGAAGACTCTTCTAAGTCACATTCGGATGCGGACAGCACGTTGGAAGAGAAGGCCACCTGCAGGCCAAGTGCAATGCAATGGTGTGAAGAGCTATGGCCTCCAGCGGGACTCCCATCTGTTCCATAAGCAGAAGAGGGGATGGCAAGAAAGGCAGGCTAGATAAAAATGGCACAGGGCTGCGGAGAGGTGCAGTTGGTAGAGGACTGGGTCTGATCCACCAGTATCCCTGTAAAAACCAGTGGACAACTGTAATTCCAATACTTGGGAAATGGGTACAGGTCTTGAAGCTCACTGGCCAGCCAGCCTAGCTCAATCAGTGAGCTTTGGGTTCAGTGAGAGAAGACATCTCAAAAACTAGGGTGGAGAACCGTGGAGACATTTACAAGTGCAAATACATCATACACATAATACATACACTCACTGAAGACTAATATAAAAATACATTTCTCTTTCTTAAATTCGGTTAAGACTACAAGGCTTTCTGTTAATAAGCCTCCCTCCATCAAGACCGCTGAAACCCAGAGCATTGTCATGCAGGGGTAGAAAAAGCCATGTGTTTTCAAGAGACAATCTATTCATCTGTAGATTTTCTGTTCCCTTCCCAAGGAAAAGTATAGACAAAACTATAAGGTAGAATTCATTGAACAAGGCATGCAAATTGCTGTCCCGTAGCCTGGTGAGATCATTTAAAATAATAAAGGAAGTCTAGATGAATGAGAAGACCCGGTCAATAGCTCTCTTCCACCATAACTAGCAAGTAAGCCTTGAAGGAAAACAGAGAGGCAGTAATTTAACTTCAGGGTCTTTAACAAGACAAATAGGGCTGCCATGGAAGTGGGCTAAGTGGTGTCTACAGGAAGGCTGGGATCAGACATTTGATAATTAAGACTCCTGCAGCCTATTGAGGGGAAAAAAACAATGTCTTGTGGGACTTGATGTTCCTGCAGAGAGTTCTGCAGAGCTGGGCTAGGGTCAGTGATGACAGACACCAGGGCCATCTGTCTGATCATTCCTGAAGGAGACTATGGATAAATGACAAGAAAATCTGTTTTGATCGCCGACGAGATTAAATATTGAAAATGTAACTAACACTTTTTATTGGGGGGGAGCAGAAGAAGCACGTTTGTCAAAATGGCTGGCTTCAGTTACTCCAAGATAAACACCAGAAATTGTCCCCATTTTTTGCCTGAGGTCTCAGCGCCAGATACTGATGATCAAATGCACAAGAGAACATTCACCTTGCTAATGCACAACCCTGTTGCACATAATAGCTAATTGATTTTGGACTGCATTTAAGACATTAGCGTGCACAGAGGGATGCCATTTATAGACACAGGAACCCTTAAGACACTAAAAATAGGAACTACGATTGGGAACCTGCACTCTACCAGCAATTCCCGAAAGAAGAGGCTCAGCTGGGCTGGTGAAGCAGAACCAAGGACAATTTCAATTTGCCCTTGTGTAATTAAGGAAAATGTGAGATTTTAGGAGCTCTTATCTGTTATCCTTTTCAAGAACACAGTGACTGTCATCATGAGATGAGGTTTTACGGACCATGTGGTCCTTCTGTAGTATGACAAACTGCCACAGTGTTCATAATTCCTGTGTACTGCAAGAGCAATAGACAGATGACATGAATGATAGAAAATGACTTTCCTTTATAAATGTAAATGGGATCCATTTCTGCTTGGACCTAGGAAAAGCAGTAATGTGTTCTAGTTTGCTTTTCTATTACTATGATAAAACACTGACCAAAAGTACCTTAGAAGAGGAAACGGCAACCTGGCTTACACTTCCAGATCATAGACCATCATTAAGGGAAGTCAGAGCAGGGATGTGAAGGCAAGAGTCCTGGCTATTCTATAAACAATTACAGTGAAGCAAGGAACTTAGTCACAGCCAAAGTGTATGGCAGGAGCCACGAAGGTCTGCCAACCGAGGGCTTGTTCACATTCTTATTTTTAGCTAGCTTTCTTCTACACCTAGAACCACCTGCACCTAGAACCACCTGCCTAAGGATGGTACTGCCCACAGTCAGTTGAAGTCTTAGCTTACTATCTACTGCTGGGATAAACACTGTGACCGAAAGCAACCTGTTGACAAAAGGGATTATCTCACTTTACAGTATATGCTTCATCATGAAGAGAAAGCAGGGCAGGAACTCAAGCAGGAATCTAGAGGCAGGAACTGAGGTAGAGACCATGGAGGAACACTGCTTACTGACTTGCTCCTCATGACTTGCTCAGCCTGCTTTCTCATATCTATGTAGGGGATGGTAACACCCACAGAGGGTTGGACTCTCCTACATCTATCATTATCAATAAAAGGCTTCCAGAGACTTGCTTATAGGCCAATCTGATGGGGGCATTTCTCAATTAAAGTACCCTCTTCCCAGATGACCCTAACTTGTCAAGCTGAGCAATAACTAACCAGCACACTATCATACATCATCGGCAACCAAAACAATCTCTCATAGATGCCCACAGGACAGTCTGATTCAGGTAATCCCTCAATATCAACTCCCTTCTCAGATGACATTAGGCTATGTCAAGTTGATGGTCAAAGCTAACTAGATAGCACGGGGATGTGATTTCTTCTGCCTGGGTCATTATGTTTCATAACACAGACTTAAGTAGGAGCTATGACCACAGCTATTGTATGACATGAAGCTGAGATGGGGACATGGGGCAGGGACCCAGAAGAAGTTGGGGGGGGAATGGGGAGTATATATGATCATATTTCATTTGTATACATGCATGAAATGCTCTAACTTCAAAACTCAACTTTGTATAACCCCATTATTGTGTGAGCTCACTTCCTTATTGATAAAATGTAAACACCAGTGTTTAAGTCTGCAGAACATTACCTTAATGAAGAACAAGAACAGTGTAGCTAAAAGGACCAGGGGATTGCCCAGTGCCCTGAATACTTCAAAGCAGGAATAGGGAGAATGACCCCAGCTCATATCAAGGTCTATGTGACTTCCTGGCCTTATGATCGACCACAGCAGTTAAGTTCAATTTTGCCCATATGTTTGCTTAACTATTTTATAAAAATACTTTTATAAGTAGTGGTGCTTCAGAGAGCAGAGAGTTACTAGGAACCGGTGTTCTCAAGGCCTTCCTTTACTGTCACTCTTTGTATTCTAATGAGGGGCTTTGAAGTTAGGGACCTCTTTTGGTTATATGATAGCACATTATTTTCATCAGAGGAAAATATTAGTGCCCCACTGAAGAGAAACAGAGAAACACTCTTGCATACTTAGTAGGTGAACATGTAAACTAATTTCCTAACTAGCAAAACTTATTTTGAAAGTTGCCAAAATCATTCGCATATAAACTGAAATGTTTTATATGTTAAGCTGCATTGTTCTGTGCCAATCATGAGGATTCATTTAAGCCTGGCCACATTGTCAGTGTTAGGATTCTTAGATCAGAAATATATGACTTCCCTGGGTGTTTGGCTCTACCGTAAAGATAAAGTCTGTGGCATTATTTGTAGACACTTTTACTGCTATGAACTATTCCCAAAAGATAGTCTCAAATCAGAACCCAGGGCTTCAACTAGACTAATGTGTTCTTCCTTAGATTGTTTTTACATATTTTACCTGAATAAACTGAATTCAAACCCTGGAACATACATGGTAGAGTAAGAGAACCAACTCCCAAAAGTTATCCTCTGACCTCCATTTGCATGCTATGGCATGTGCATACATACACACAATCACTTAAGTATATAATATATGCCATAGACATGGTTAGAATTTCAGTCTCTGAGAAAAGCCAGCCACTTAGTGCAATAAAAATGCTTAGCTGGCGTTTGGGTGTGTCCTTTTGTTCACATTGCAAATTTAGAAACAAACATTTGTAGTGAGAAAGGAGCCATCATCTTTTCTGTTTCATCTTCAAATACACAGACTGCTTGTGTAATGTACAAAAAAAAATCATCTGACACAAAACACAATTATAGATTTTAAAATAACCAGTCAAAATGGAACTAGAATATGATGTTGGGGGTAAATATGTTCTTGGCAACTAGAAAGACACATCTGTTACCTCCTTGATGATCTTTCAGCTGTACAGTAAGCTGTGCTGTGCGATCCCATGGCCTACACTAGCTATTTCTATACTCTGATCCCTGCCATCATATCTTAAAAGATAGTTTTTGTTTTTCAGTGATTCTAAACTTTCAATACTTTGTGTAAACAGAAATGAGAAGCTCAGATAACAAAAAGTAGTTGTAAGTTGAGGCAAGGCTCAAATAAGTTAATTTTTAGTGTATTCCAAATCCAGAAAAGCAGCCAACTAAAACTAAGCCAATAAATAATTCACATCTTCTTTTCACTTGTTATTGGCTTCTTTGGTAGTTTGCATAAGAAATACCCCCCCATAGGCTCAGGCATTTGACACCTGGTCTCCAGGTGGTGGCGCTGTTTGGGGAGGCTGTGGAACCTTTAAGTGGTGGAGCTTTGTCAAAGGAAGTGAGTCCCAGGGGTGGGCTCTGGGAGTTCATAGCCTCACCATACTTCTAGTCCATCCTCACTGCTTCCTGTGTGTGGCTGAAGATGTGATCCCTCAGCTTCCTGTTCCAGCTGCCTAGTGCCATGCATCACCACCCCCATCACTGTGGATTGGATCGCTCTGGAACCATAAGCAACAAGCTCTTTCTCCCTGGAGTTGCTTCTGGTCATGGTGTTTGACCACGGCAACAGAAAAGTAACTAATACAGTGTCCATATTGGTTTCACCTTTGGTCTGTTCTCAGTGTCACTGTGGAGTGGCTGAACTCCACTGGGAGCCTCACAGATTACCACTAAGTCATCTGCCAGGAAACAAGATGCCTCTCTGTTCACATTGGACGTGTCCATCCCTGGCTGTAACTCAGAACTCCCCACAATCCCAGTTTGAAAATGTATCTCCCAACATCTCAGGATTCATTATGTTCTTTCCTAACTCTTCTCTCTGGCTACATTGTCTCTGTCCCTAAAGGTGGCTCTTAGCACACATGCAATGCTTTGAGAAGGCCAAGCCATTAGAGTGAAGTTATATATGAGGGAAAATGTGCCTCTCTGGTTTTAATCCAGTCAAGCACAATCCAATTAGCAAGGGTTTGTCATGGTCCCTAAAGTGCAGTGCTACTTTCTCATAATGAAAATGCCTTTGTGCGAGGGTAATTATTGTTTTAGATGGTGAAAGATGGAAAATGATAACAATTCTACACATGGTAAATAGTGGAGCCTTTTAGCAGATTGACAAACTGCTAGGGAAAAATACATGCTGCTAGTTTAGAGCAGAGAGAGCTATGGAGACCAAGCAGGGATGACCTGTTCTGGGGACAAGAACACAGCCAGGTCATTAGAGCAAAATAAACTCCCTAGGTACTCTGGGGCTTTACTAACCACCTTGGTCAAGCTGAATATTAATTACATGACTTATTCAATGTGAAAGAGCTGGGCGAAAAAGAGATTGTCAAATGAGACTCAGAAAAAAATGTTAAAATGTTTTGTATGAGGGTGCTAGAGAGTATGGAAAGAATATGGATTTTAGAAGTGCTACAGGCCAGTGTTGAAGCTTTTCAGTGTGGGGCAAAGAGCAGCATCACTAACCTTCCCCGAGTCTCTTTCTTTATCTGAGAAGTGGGGGATGAGATATACATGTCCAAATCATCCATCAGGAAATGAGAAGGCATAAGAAAAATGTTGGTTCAATTACAACTTTTTGTGAGATTATCATTCTATGTTCAGTTATGTGCATTCCAAAATCAGTAATAAATATTGTGTATACATGTGTCTGTGAGAGTACCCGAAGAGTCCAGAAGAGGGCATGGGGATCTCTGTAGCTAGAGTTACTAGTGTTTGTGAACATCCAGATGGGTTAGGAACCAAACTCTAGTCCTCTGGAGGAACAGTATGTGCTGAGTCAACTCTCCAGCCCGAAGATGTCACTGCTTGCCTACTTTCTGTGTGTGTGTGTGTGTGTGTGTGTGTGTGTGTATGGCTTTGTTCTCCCCAAAGGCAAAAGGGTCATTGCCAGTGGCTAGACTGCACTCTGAGACTGATATAGCACTTATGAAAATAACCTCTCATATGCTGGAAGACTACAACTTAAGTTAACATAAGAAAGACTATGTTTAAATAAATTAAAATGAATTCTCATCTGTTCAAACATGATCTAACCCATTCTAAACTTTTAAAATGCTTACATATATATGTACACGTGTGTGTATATATGTATGTATATATATACATATATATGTATATACACACCTATGTGTGAAAGGGTCATAGTATACAGTGTACTTAATTTTCTACCATTTCAGCTATGCACCTGAAACACTATGATATAATTATCTTGTCCAAATACACAGAAGAAACAAGGATATTTGACATCTCCTAAAATACTGACTTCATTTCAGGGGATCGTAGCAAACTGACTTTGTTTCTTCCTCTAATGTATTCCGGCAACAGACGTTCTGGAATCTCCTGTAAGGATTCTTGACTGTTGAACAGGAGGAACGGTTTGGCATATTGCCAAAGGTGGCTAATACTAACCTGAAGCCAACACTGTGAGCTTGATAAATGGGGCAGATACAAGAGATTTTGAGACACGTTCACTTTCAATTTATTTGGCGAGCAGAGAATATACTGCTCACTTCTCACAATCCCCCCAGTAAGAGGAGAGAGGCAGTGTACAGACATCTACATCAGACTCTCCAAGCTGCATTCTGCCAGGAGACAGCTTGTGCCTGCTGCCGTAGTCTGGGCAGACAAGGGAAAGTCTACTGAATGAGCTGCCAAGGGGAGATGGTGCCAGTTTGTGAGTACCGGACTCATGCAAGGGGTGGTTACTTGTAAGTTCATCTTGATTTAATCACCTCCTGTCACCATCTTGAAACTTCTCACATTCAGAGTGTACGTGTGTGTTCACACACTTCTGTGCATGTGTGTGTGAGGACATGTGCCTGTGTGCCTCAGCACAAAAGACAAACTTGGATTTCTCTTCTCATCGAGCTCCAGCCAACTCACTAGGACCTGGGGGTCACTGATAGGTTGACCATCAAAGTCAGGCAGCCCCTGCCCCTGTCTCTCCAGGGCGGATAGACACTTGCAGGTTTTTATTTTATTTTTGCTGCTGTTTCTGCTTTACATGGGTTCTGCTGATCTGAACCCAGTTCCTCAAGTTGCAAGGGAGCATTTTACTGGCAGAACTATCTTCCCAGCCCAATTCTGCTCTTTAAAGGAGAAATTCAAAGAATTAAGGCATATTCATGCTGTCTCCCACTTTATGGTGCTGTTAGGAGTGAGGCAACAACCATGAGGCTCTCCTACTTCCTAGCTTAATAATCATGATTAATGACTTGCACGCTAACACTTTCCAGACATTTTTGGACCACAAAAGACGAGAAATTCAGATGTGTGAGGACCTGCAGCCACATCCTGATGTCCACACCAACACCACAAAACACCAACAGAGAGCTCAACTGGTTTCCTACTGGGCATGCTCCATAATGCCTGCTCCCAATATTTCCTTTTTCTTCCCCCTCCCCTTTGCCCTTTGTCTTCATTTTTTCTACAATCAGACAAGGATAATGAGTTGGAATAGAGTGATGGTGAAAAGAGAATTGAGGATCAGGGCTGGAAGAATGAGAATAATATGCGGAAGAATTACAGCCTGGGTCTTTGAGAAGGCAGGCTTCTCCATGCCAAGCCTGCCTCTCAATGACGGAGCACAGGAATCATCACATGCCGTGTGCACAACAGTGGGAGAGAGGAACCTGGCTGACAGCGGCTGATCACTGAGTGGGGTCTGTTAACAAACAAGCCAATGAGGAGCCAGTGAAGCAGACACAAGAAGCCAGGTAACCATTTGAAATCAGCAAAAGATACTTGCCAAAAATCATACCAAAATTTACCATTTGATGATGTTGGGCCACTGGTCCAAATAAGCAGGGCAAACATGACCCTAAACACTATCAGATGTCCCAAATAACAGCTGATATAGTGACAGTATAGTAAATTAGACATTAAAAAGACACTGAGTATATGAAACAAAAAAAAAAACCTGAAGTATTCATGGAATAGAAACAGTGTCACAGGAGAATTAAATTGTTAGGGAAGACTAAAAGAAAAAATCAAAGGGAGGGACAAAAACCTCTCTGGCATATTCTAAATAGGTGGAATGGCAGCTCTTATATATTAGTGTTCATGAGAACTATCTGAAAGGTTTGTGTGTGTGTGTGTGTGTGTGTGTGTGTGTGTGTGTGTGTAGGTGCATGAATGTGTGTACACATGTGCAAGGCTATGTAAGTGTGCAAGTGTACACATGTGCATGAATGTGCATGTATGTGTGTGTGGTTGTGCATGTTTGTGTAAGTGTGGGCAGGTGTATATGTGTGCCTTTGCATGTATTGGCCAGAGGGCAACCTTGGCTATCATTTCTCAGCAGCAGCCCACAGTAGTTTTTTGGTGCAGGGTCTCTCCCCATTCTGGAGCTAAGAGGGCTGGCAAACAGCTTCAAGGATCTGTCCGTCTCTACCTGTCCGATGGCTCTGAGACAGATATCATCCCAGCCCCTGGGAAGTTTAGAAAAGACAGATCGTTAGACCCCATGGACCTATTCTCACTCAGCCAGCCAAGGTTGGTATCTGAGCTCGCACATTAGTTCTGCGTTCCCAGGAGGTATTGCAGCTGCTGCATAAAGGGTCACACTTTGAAAATTCACTCAGCTAAACCTCTGCTGGAGAGACTCTTCTCTGTAGTCAACAAGGGCAATGATCGTAGAGCCGAAGTCAAGCCAATTTACTCTCTTTTCTGGTGCCTCAACTGACGTCAATCTGGAAAGTATGAAACATCTCACTCGCTATTATATAACTCACTGATGAACTATAAAATACATGCTAAGCCTCATTTATGGTCTCTGGGATGCTGGAATTGATGTTTTATAGTTGACACATAAAAATGAATGCAAATCAAAGACAAAATAGATGTGGCTTTTAGTCAAAGGAGAGAGAGAGAGAAGAGAGAAAGGGAAGGAGAGAGGAAGAGATGGAGAGAGGAAAGGAGAGAGGGAGGGAGGGAGGGATGGAGGGAGGGACAGAGGGAGGGTAGTAAAATACCCAAGGGTTTACCAAAAGCCATCCCAAGTGCAGAAGAACATGCACAGACTGGGATATGCAGACAGACATGCAGATACGCACTCATGCAGGTATGGAGATATGCAGATTAGGTCCAGACCTTCCTATTATGAGCTGGCCTTAGGTGTGGGCCTGGATCTGCTGCAGGGTACTGTGGAACCTTTGTTTAAGATGGGAACACTAAAACAGGATCCAAGTCTAATCCAGGGAATTGGGACCTCAATGGAGTTGTTTCCCCAACAATTCAGTCTTTTCTAAAATGTGGGTTCTAGATGGTGCTTGCTCTGTAACCCACAGAGATCCACATTTCTAAACATGTCCTCCTGCTGTGCACCTGGGATTCTAGGCATTCACAGAAATAAAGGGCACTGACAGGGTGTTTTTTTGTTTTTTATCTTGCTTTTCCATTATTTAATATGTGCTGAGGATCGTAAGATAGCTTAACCTTTCCCGCCAGGCTTGGTTCATGAGCTTCATCTACCTTAGAGTCAGAATTCTGTGTCCGACTCTCCGGTGCACAGGTTAGCAGTGGTGCTTGGGCTTAAAAGGCCACCTCATCATTTGGAACTGAAGTCAACACCATTAGTCTGATCTGTGGTATAGATCATAAGGTCAGCCTCATAGGGTAGCTCTGTTTTTCTTCATGCAAAACTAATTTTTAAAAATAAATCAATAGTGTCATATGTCAGTAGAACTCAACTGAGCATTTTACTTTGGGTACTTGTAACCTGATTTCTGTATGAGAGCCAGCTGTGATAAAAGGGGGGCCTTTCTAACAAGCACAATTGCTATGTTATGTTTTGAATCAGAAATCACCCTGGAGTAAAATACACAGTGCACGCAGACAGAAAAAGGACATCGGCTCTTATGTGTGTGAAAATTAACAGAGGGCCCATTTCAAACTGTGCTTTCCCCCACGAAACACACAGAAAACGTCAAAATATTTTTGTCTGATTTGCTTGAGCACTATTTTTAGATGGTTTCTGAAGAGAGGACACATATTTGTTAAAGATGCCGAATTTGTTCCAGATGGAGGCTTTGCAGGCAACTTATGGGGTGCAGGAGAACGGGGATTCTTTTGTTAAGAAAAACCAGAAAGGCAGATCAACTGGGAAATCAGGGTTTGCCCAGCCCACACTCAACAAAGAGTCACTCACCATGGGTATCTTATAATCACTTCAAAGCACACAAAGCAGATCTCCCTTCAGAAAGAAGATAATTCAGGAGCAAAGTCAGAGGAATGATGGAAAGGAGAAAAAGGAGAATGGAGGGAGGAAGGGAAGGGATAGTGCGGAGAAAGAGTGGGCGTGTGTATCAGAATACACTTCTCAGTCTCTTCACACTTGGCCTGTCCCTGCCATGTTGAGTTCTTGGCTGCAAGGCCTGGCAAGTTCTAGTCAGGACAGAGGATGGAATGGGCAGTCCTGGAGTTAAAGCTCCTCCCACATTCCAAGGCACAGAGCCCAGGAGCTTAGCAGAGTCCTGGCAGGCAGCCCATTCTGTAAGAGGAACTTGCTTTGCAAGGGGCCGCCTGAAGCCCACTGGCAGTGTGCATTTTTTGAAGCCATTCCTTTCCCCATTTAGCCCCTCCAAGCTGCCGTGGGTGGGCCAGTTTCTTGGGAACTTTCACCACTGAGGGAAAGAAGTAAACTGACCCTTCCCAATTCTCCGCCTGGGCTATTTGCACAATTTGTGTGGATGTTCCCATTGATCTGGCCAACACGCAGGATACAGAACACGCCACTTGCGCTTCTGAGACAGAAGGATACTTCACGTACACTGGCAAGCATTAGCTTTGGAGATCTAACCAAAACAAGGAGGAGACAGCTACCACCTCCTACCTCACCAGAATGGTTAGAGTGAGCCTACAATTCTGATGATGTAGTCTAATTGTGAAGTTTACCATTTTTAAACATCCAAAATAAAGGGTTCAGTGGGTAAGACCTCATCCTGAGTTCAGGTCCCACCACCATGCAAAAAGCTAACCCGCTTGTAACCCCAGCATGCGGCCTGAGACAAATGTCTCTCCAGTGCTTGCAGGCTAGCCTGGCTGGCTGGAGGGTCACTGTGAGACTGTGTCAGAGAGACAGCCTTCATCCTCTGGCCTTCTCATGTGTGCATGGCACATACACAAACAGCACACACAGTCAAACATAACCGAAAGCAGGTTCATCTTCCGGTATGTACACAACAATGACAAGACCTACAGTCAGAATTATGCGGCAGACACGTCACGGATGAACATTACAAAAGGAAGATCTGTCCTCAAACAGCGCGTCCCTTGTAAGCCAATTCCCTCCCATGCCTGGAAGATTCCAAACGCCACGGCAGCTTTCAATTTGATACTGGGGTTTCATCATATAATTTCATGCAAAAGAGAATTATAGACTCAATCTGCCTGCCAGCCTCGCCTGTGAAGAACATTGTCTGCGTGACAAATGTGTCACTCCGCTGCCAAGCTACACTGTCCTGGCGACAGCAGACCCAAAGGGTTTCCAAATGGTTCTGCAAAGGGCAGCGCAGAGAACCCAGACAACCGTGTGTTCGGACGTTCACAGAAGGCGCAACGCAGCCAACATTTCCCTTGTATCTAATTAGAGCCAATCAGCCTTGGGCCTCGTTTAGCCTATGTTTAATCTATCATAGGCTCTTAGTTTTTGAGGTGCTTGGAAATATTAGTTTTTGATTTATCATCCTTGGCTTCAGAGCTGCAGGATGGGAAAAAAAGCCATTAAACTGAATATAAAAACAGAACATTGTTTCTTAAAAAATATAGGATGATCAGGGTCTTTCTCTCTGTGTGGTTACAGAAAACAATCCATAAAAAAAATAATGTGAACTATCGCTTTAAGACAATATTGACTCAAAACTAGGAACAGAAAATTATTTAGTCTAAGCTTTTTCTTTATATATGGTTAAAGTTTTATATTAACTTTATTTATTCATTTATTTGTGTCTATATGTATAAGTGTGTGTTAATTTGTTTTATACTTCTGTAATAAAAACCCTAGTGAAAAACAGCTTGGGGAGGCAAGGGTTGATGGGTTTCCCATCCCAATCAAGCTGGCTGTGGAGGGAAGTCAGGGCAGGAACTCAAGCAGGAGCAGAGGCAGGAACTGTGGAGGAACCACTTAGTGGTTCAGACCCAGGTGCATATTCAGCTATCTCCTGGGCCCGTCTGCCTCCCCTGGGAGAGGACTGGGCCCTCCCATAGCAACCAACAATCCAGAAAACACCACGCAGACATGCCTACTACAGAATAGTCTGATGCAGACTTTCCTCAAACAAGGCCTCCTCCTAAATGACTCTCTTCTGCGTCAGGTTGACAAACACATGCCAGCACAGTGCTCATGCGGCGCACAGCCGTGGAGGTCAGAGGACACTCATGGAAGCTGGTTCTGTCCCTCTACCATATTGGTCCCCGATGATCAAATCCAGGTCATCAGACTTTGTACCAGCACTTTTACCCACTGAGTCATCTCACTGACATTCTCAAGGACGCCACCATATTCTGAAATTTGGACCGAGCCCCAAACACTAAGTTATATTTGCATTGTAAATTGGAACTGCAAAAACTTAGATTATAATCATGCAAGCTAAAGACAAAAGGATAATGTTACAAGCATGGTTTCGACCTTGCTGTTAACCAGATTTTCTATGGTTCATATACCAAGCAGACATTAGCATGTCCTAATCCTTACTTTCATGTCAACTGGCTAATATAGTCCCACTGAATGGATGAGGAAGACACCAAAACCCAGAGCTGAGCAGCTCATCCATCGCAGTGCTGGACGCAAACCTGTTCCATCTGATCATAGACACGCTGAACGCAGCCCTGCTGGCCTGCGGGGGCTTTTCTCTCTGTAATGATGAACTGATCAGGGCTCTGAGGCTTGCCTGTGAAGAACTGGCAGCCATATTAAACCATAGCCTAATCCAGTTAGCAAAGGAGGGGCCACATTCCCATCTACACAACAGCTAGGCAATGGAGACAAAACTTCAGCATGTCCAACAGCCTTTGGTAAATATTTCAGACCTCAGCCATCAGGTAGAAGCAATGGTGGGGGTGGTTTGTTTATTAGGGCTTTTTGATTGTTTGTTTTTGTTTGTTTATTTATTTTGTTGTTTTTGCTTTGTTTTGTTTTGGTTTTTGGTATTTCAAGACAGGGTTTCTCTGTGTAGCACTGGCTGTCCTGGAACTAGGTCTATAGACCAGGCTGGCCTTGAACTCATAGAGATCCACCTGCCTCTGCCTCCTGAGTGCTGGGTTTAAAGGCATGAGCCACCACTGCCTGACTTGTTGTTTTTTTCTTTAAGACCTGTGTGTGAGAGCATGTGTGTGTGAGAGTGTGTGTGTGTGTGTGTGTGTGTGTGTGTGTGTGTGTGTGTGTGTGTGTGTGTGTGTGAATGTGGATATCTTTAAGCAGTGCTAGCTGGCCCAGAAGCTCCAGAGATCTCCCTGTCTCCATTTCCCAGCTCACAGCAAGGAGCCCTGGGATCACCATATGCCCTGTGTCTGGCTTTATGTGGGCTCTAGGGGTGCAAACCCAGGCCTTTGTGCTCTGTTCTGTAAGTGCTTTGCCACTGAACTCTACCCTCAGACTTGCTCTGGTCTCCTGTCTTTTAGAGCTAAAAAGTCCAGGCCAAGACTACAGTGAATTTCCTTTTTCATGTGCATTTTTGACACTCCTTGACTGTCTCTGACGCTGTCTTCTCTACAATGGATGTGACACGTCATGACACTGGGCTTTCTAGGGACCCTGCTTTCTAATGGGACATCAACTTGTCCGGGTGACCTGGATGAAGACCGCAATGACTTCTCTCACCTCTGTTGAGAAATGAAGGAAATCATTGCAGGTGGGATCAGGCCATGAAAAGGACAGCAGGCTGATCTGGAGGCAAACTTAAGACTAACTTTAGAGTTAACAGAAACACATGCTTTTAAATATCAGCTTGACACAACCTAGAATTATCTGGGGAGAGGGTCTTAATGAGGATCTATCCAGCTCAGGTTAGTCTGTGGTCATGTCTGGGAGGGGTATCATTTTGAATAGTAATTGATGTAGGAGGATCCTAGCCCGCTGTGGGCAGCACTGTGCCCTATGCAGGGGTCCTGAATTACATAGAGCATCAGAAAGCTAAAGGAAAGCAAGCAGACAGCAAGGGTGCATTTGCTCCTCTCTGTTCTTGACTGGAATTGTATGATCAGCTGTCTCAAGCCCCTACCTTGGCGACTTCCCTCCAATAAAGGACCATACCCCGTTATTCTGAGCCAAATAAGCCTCTCTTTTCCACCTGTTACTTTTGCTCAGGGTGCTTTATCACAGCAACAGAAATGAAAAGTAGAACACCTTGATTCTTCGTTTTTCTCTGAAAGAACAGCAACCTATGCAAATAAGACTCTACACACAAACCACACACTCACATACACTTCTAAGAAGATGCCAATCAAAGAGAAAGAATACATAGTTATGGGATAAAAGGTTAGGTGTTCCTGTGATTAAAACGTTTCAATGTATGCTTTCCATTCCTGAGCTTCCTGCGTTTCAGTGTGGCTGAGAAAGTAATAATTGGTCAATCTACCACCGGGTATGCAGCCGTCCTAGAACACTGTCCCAAGATAATTACACTCTGATTTCTCATTGCAAAACCAGCCTGCTAATGATTGCAGAAACATGATACATAAATACAATTTCCTTGCTTATTTTTCAATGCTATCAATTATGCATTTGGGATGGGGCCTTGGAAAATTGCTTTGAGAGCACACAAGAAGTGGAGTCCCAAGTAATTTGAAACCATTTGTGGAACAGCACCTATGTGCAAGGCATTCTCGGAAAGGAAGAGCATATGACCGGAGCTTCCAGCTGTTCATTTACGGACTTAGCACCAAAGGAAAGAGCCACGCCACAATGAGCATGCTGTTCTAACTGCAACAATAGCTTCTGGAACATTCATGACTAGGCCTTGGGCGCCTGAGGCAAATTCATGGTCTATTCAGGACTGCTTTCCTTCAAAATAAGTAAGTAAGTAAATAAACAAATAAGCCTTCATTTCTGAGATAAAGCATGTTTCTTGGTTTGTATTCTTGAGCATGTCAGGAGACACACACACACACACACAAATACACAGAGCTGTGTGTTGCTGCGGGACAAGCACACTGACACTCACTAGAACTGCCCTCCCCACAGAATTGGCTGTCAGGGTTCAATTAGAAGAATTGTCTCCCATATTGCATTATCCAGCAGTTCGCACTATGCCCTCTGTTTTATTTGTGGATAAAGATTCTGGGGGAGAAAAACAAAAAAAATAAATAAATAAAAACTTGAGATCTTCATTTGCTGTGTGTCCAAACACAGTTCCTAACCAGCAACCGCACTTTAACTTTTCTCAGACTTTCATATCCACTGGGCTGGGGACGTCCATTTTATTTGAGTTAAAGGAGAGAAATCAGACAATGTTGTAGGAGCGGAGCAGAAGAGAATGAACAAGGACAGCCGTGAGTCGTCAGAGGACTGATTGCTCCCAGGAGCTCAGACTTTCAGTAGTGATAACAGGTAGCTATGAAGCAGGCCAGGCTGCTTGAGCTCCTGGCCAGGGGCTCAGCTGGCCAGGAGCTCACAAAGAATCACAGTCCACTTGAAAGTCAGATCCTTCTAGTCTGTCTGGGGCGTGTGATTCACATTTTAATAGACGGACAACCAGTTTCAGAAGCCAGGAAAAGATACTTCACCCAAAGCGAACCCCCCACGGAGGACCTTAACTCTGTCTGAAAATGTAGTGACTTTTGTGACCTCAGCAAACTTAAAGCAAATGACAGTCGATCTCAGTGCTCTCTTCAGATGTGGGATCCGATGAGTTTGCCCTGAGAGAAATGCACAAAGAAACCAAGTCAGCTAACACAGGAGGTAGGTAGACCACAGAGTGTGGCCTTGGGGTCTGGAGTCTGCTTTTCTAGAAGAGGATTTCTGAGGCTTCTGGGATAGATAGAGTGCTTGTGCTCACCTCCGTCTGACGTCAGAGGAGGGAACGCGGGCAAGTGAAGGTTACGTTTTCGAGGGAATTTTCCTGGAAAAGGTATCTTCAGTTAGACCCCACCAGGGAGGGACAGGCTGTTAGTTAGATGTTAGAGTTCATCTCCAGGCACAGGGAAGGATCTGGATTTCATGTGGACCAGAGGGGACATGAACTTCAGGCTCCCCAGCTCTGCAGCTGTCCCGGGCAATCCTCCAAAGAAATCCACAAACACCAGCCTGCACAAGCAGCACACCTACAGCTTGGGATAGGAGCACAGAGATGGGTGAGCTGAGCTGAAGGGGAGATGGGTGCAATGCCAGCTTCTGGAAGGAGGCTGCTGAAAACGCAGGTTAGGATGTCTGCTCCTTGTCCAGTCCCCACAACACTTCTTCTTTACAGAACATCTTTTGTGGGCCAGCTAGATGGTTCTGTGAGTGAGTAAAGGCATTCCCCAGATGGCACATGGTGGAGAGAGAACAGACTCCTGAATGTTTTCCTCTGACCCTCATATGCCCTATATAGCGTACACGCGCACGGGCACACACACACACACATACACACACACACACAAATGAATAAAGAATTCAAAGAATGAAAATGTTTAAAAAGACAATGTGCATGTACATATGTGCATGTTCACATGCATGTGTGTGGAGGTGCACATTGTGTGGGGGTGGGCATACACAAGTGTGTAGGCAGCCCAAAGACAAATTTGCATGTCATTGCTTAGACACTGCCTAGACACAGTCTCTCATTGGCCTGGAGCTCACAAAGTAGGCCAAGGTGGCTGGCCTGTCCCCGCCTCCCCAGTGCTGAGATTCCAAGGGTGAGATTCCGCCACACTCGGCTGTGTTCCATGAGTTGTGGAGCTTGAACCCAGGTCCTTGTGGTAGCAGAGCATGCACTTAACCAACCGAGTCATTTCCCCAGCACCTACCTATAATCAATTCTATTTGCAGGACAATCTGCGGGCCAGATCCTCCTAGGCCAGGTCCAGTTGATGCTCTTGTCCCGAAACCAGCACAGACAAACCAGTAATAGCCTCTAAATCATTACATTAATCTAACAACACCATTAAAGTGCCCAAGGAGGGATGAACACCCCTGACTGCAAAATTCATATGTCTGCAAAGCAATTTCATCCCATGGCACAAGCCACTCAATCACCACCCTGGTGCTGCAGATTTAATAGCTTAATTTTCTATGGACTGACAACGTCCATCCTAACAAGTCCCTTGCAGGATGCCTCAGGACAAGAGTGTATAGCACATCACTTGGTGTGGTGTGCTTACATAATTGTACACATATACACAACACGGACACACACAATATCAGAAGCATTTCAGAGGGTGGGCAGGGAGGAGTGAGTTAGCAGGGGAGACTTAAGCATTGCCTCAATATTTGGAGAACATAAGGTATTATTACAGGATTAATAAGCAAGGCTAGCTCAGCAATAGGGAAGGCTGCCAAGGGAGGCTGTGGAATTGCTAACACCAGAGATAATGAAGGCTGAGAATAGATACCCACCCAGAATGGATTTTATAGACAATAAAAATCTCTCCCACTATGCTAGGAAAGGGGGGGATGAGCTATGTGGTTCGCTGTAGGGCTCTTCCAGCCCAAATGGTTTCATAAATTAGACCAAGCCGTTTAGTTTAAAATATGACTTACTAAGTATCACTTATTCCAAAGTATATCCAGTCCAGGGGTGGGCAGTGCAAAAGCTATTGAATGACAAACATAATAGGAATTTCAAATGCAGGACTAGGATGTATAACCAAACACCTGCTTGAAAAATAGGATAAAAGCAAGAAGCAGTTTTGTAGTTTGCAGAAACAGAGACCAAAACACCACACTATTCAGTCATATCTTCTCTTCGTTTTGTTTTATTTTGTTTTGAGACAGGTTCTCAAGTGGCTGAGGCTATCCTCAAACTACATAGCTGAGGCTGGCCTCCAATTCCTGATCCTTTCACTTCTGCCTGTCTAGTACAAGAGTGACATAGTGCGATTAGGTACTGAGGGGATTTGCCCTGACCAAACACCAAGTCTATGGTGTGAGTCACACAGATCTGGACACCTGCTTTGGGCACAGTGCTAAGACATGCCATGGAATGGGACAAGAGTTTACAGACACTTGAACAAGATGCTAGAAGACTGAGGAAGACTTGAAGGTCTTGTGAATGTGTCAAGGGGTTCAACTTTTCCCGCATTGAATTGTGAGCTCTTAAGATCAGGAAGACAGGAGTTTTAAATCCCATGGGGTAGGGGTAGAGTTGTATGCACTGCAGTTAGCAGAGTCCTTTTCTAGCAAGCAGGAAGCCCTTGGTTCCAGCACTGCATAAACTGGGGCATGGAAATGCATGCCAGTAATCCCGATACTGGGGAGGCTGAGGCAGGAGGATCAAAAGTGCAAGGAAATCCTTAAGAACATAACAATTTGGAGGCCTCAAAGATCAGATTTTCATTTTAAGGGTGATATAATAAATTACTAGCAGCTCTGAGCCACCTGCCCTTCCAAATGACAATTGCTCAATAAGTGCCAGAAAAGGGTGTGTGCGTGAGTGCACGAGTGCGTGTGTGTGTGTGTGTGTGTGTGTGTGTGTGTGTGTGTGTGTGTGAGTGTCCAACAGTGCATATACTTACACTGCAATTGTTTTATTTTGGTTCATATCCACACATGGGTGAGGCTATTCCATGAACCTAGATGGGTTACTATTAAAAAACAAAACCTCAAGAACTCTTCCAATGGTTTTGAAGGTATAAAAGACATGATGGAAGGTAGCTATGCTCACCATTATACCAACACACAAAAGATATACCGAAAGAAAAGACCCAAATATCCATGTTGCTTATACAGTGACATTGGACACTCAACACCAATTTACTTCCCTGAATCAAGAAATGACTTCAATACAGATTTAAGAAAACAGATAAAATCATTACAGCACATCTTCAGTAGAGATTTACAAAATGATATACTATAAACTAAACTATTTTTCAAAATCTCTCCTAGTTTTTTTTTTTCTCAGTCACTCTGATGAAGCCACGCTGACAAAAGCAAACTAAGGGAGGAAAGACTTATTCTGACTCTCAGTCAATTATGGCGGAAGTAAGTGCCTGACGCTCACACTGCGTCTACAGTCAGGAAGCGGAGAAGTGACTACGACTAGTCATGTGACATCACAGTCAGGAAGCAGAGCGAGAACACATGCTCAGCTCCTTTCTGTAGTCTACACGGTACAGGATTCCAGCCAGGGAATGCTGACACATACTACTAAGCTGGGTTTCCCATGTAATTCAAGACCATCGAAAAAAATCCCTGACAGGCATAGGAAGAGGCTCATCTATGGTTGATTTTTAGGTCTTATCAAATTGAAAGTCGAAGCTAATCATCATAGAATCCAATCACTTTTTCATCAGAAAATTTACATGGTAACAATTATTCATAAAACACAACTTAGGGAGCTGCAGATATGGCTCCGCTGGTAGAATGCCTGCCAAGCAAGCATGAAATATGAGGTTCTATATCTGGCCCCACATAAACTGGGTGGTGGCACAGGCCTGTAACCCCAGAACTCATAAAGCCGAGAAAGAGACTTAGGAGCTCTAGGCGAGTCTAGAATACATGAGATCTCATCTCCAAACAACGAACCAGCCAAATCCATTACTTGGAACTGAAGATGCAATGACAAGCTAATGCCTCAGCCTTGTAGAGTCTTTGGAGTAATAGCGAAGGAATTAGTAACAACACATGTATATAAGCACATGTGTGTTTGAAGAAGTACTAGCAATTAAAAAGGGAAGTATGTTCTGAGGAGCTTATGGAGGACCTGACCCATCAAAGGAAAGCCAGACCAGTCACAAACCAGGAAAAGAAGAGAATGTTCCAGAATGCTGACACTGAACTATTCCACGAAATCCATGAAAAGCACCAGAGCAACCCTCATTCTTGGGAGGAACATTAGATTCTAGAAGATGGTAGAACTCATAGGTGATTTGAGCCTCAAAACTTAACATTATTATGCATATGAAGAGGGAACTCTTTGGTTTTGGAGACAAGGTCTCTTGTATCCCAGGCTGGGCTCAAACTTGCTATACTGCAGAGGCTGCCCTTGAACTCTTGATTCTCTTGCCACCATTTCCTGGTTGCTGGAATTACAGGCATGCACCCACGCGCCACTGCAGCCAACCAACAGAAAATGCTCTTATCATACTAACAGACAACTGTGATCTCACCATCCTGAAGGACTTAGCACTTCAACACAAAGGTCGTGCATGCATTTCTGGTTTCCATGCATATTTTATACTAATTTTAAAAACTGAATGTACCATAAACCAAACAATATGTCATAGTGGCAAACCATTTAAATGTGCTACATTGTTGAAAAGGAAGAACAGTGGAAACATTGGGAGGGTAGAGTAGGTGGGACATGGTGACACTGGCAAGACATTTCCAGTATGAATGAAGGTAGAGCAGACTCTGTCCCACCTGGTTGAGCACATGGCTAAACAATCATGAATTGTTTTCCTTCTCATAGATGAAAATTAGACATCTAGGGACAACACCCTAAGACCAGCAGTTCAGGCTGGAGTCTCCTCATTTCCTGGCCTCATGCTTTCAGCAGTCTCTCTCTAGTCTCATGGAGGAGTGAGGAACCATGGTTCTCTGGTGATGTTTTGATAAACCAAAAACGCAATGGTAAATCATATCAGAGTGCTAGGTTTTATGAGAATTCATAAAACAAGGAAACTGATCCTTGGATAAGATCAATATCCAAGAACTAAACCATCCCCTCACCCCGTGCTAAAACCCAAACCAACTTGTAGTACCACTCAGTGATGTATCTGTGCAAAGAAAGGGCCCACTTACCATCAAGAATCCACACGTGAAGAATTTAAAATATCAGGAAGAAGAGGGAGAAAATAGAAAGAATAACAGTGGGAGAGGTCTCATGAGGTAGACAAGATTTTATGGTTCTCCCAGAGTTTCAGGTAGAGATTTATTCTCCAGTTGGAGGTGTTAATAGGGTATGAAATTAATCTACTGAGAAATTAAACTATTAAGTAATTAGACATATCTGGGACCATTAGGAGATTATAATTAGAAAGGACCTCATGGTGGCTTGCTGTACTGCTTAGCGTTAATGGTCAACTTGAAAACCTGGAATCATCTGGAAAGAGTGCCTCAATGAAGGATTGCTCTTATTGGGCTGGCTTGTGGAAGACTGTCTTAAGTTAATCCAGGTGGGGAGACACAGTCTATCACAGGCAGCACCTCTCCCTAGGCAAGGGTCCTGGATCGCACAGGGATTGGGAAATCAGCTAAACACAAGCAGGTGAGCAAGCAAGCAAGCATGCATCCATTTCTCTCTGCTCTTGACAGCAGATGTAGTGCGACCAGCTACTGAAGCTCCATCATCGACCCCTCCCTCATGATGATCTTTAACTGCAGGTTGAAATGACCCTCTTTCTCCCCCGAGTTGCTTTTCTGTCACAGCATTTACTACAGCAACAGAACTGAGACCAGGGCACACACCCATGAGTAAATGGGCTTTTTATAGCAGACAAATGTATAAGCTCCCCATCTTTGGCTATGTGACAACCTGTGACACTTGGAGATGGACAATGAGAAGCCTACCCCTAGATACAGGTTCTCAACCTTAGACCAGAACTGAGTCAAAAGAAACTTCTTTATCTTGTAACTTACCCAGAATGGGGTATTGTGTTATGGGTAACAACAGAGGCAATAAGATGAAAACAAAATCTATTGCACTCAGAATTTCTAAATTTATTTCTTTGGAAAATAATCAACTCTATTTATTAGCAAAGAAGTAGCCAGAAGTTTCAAAATTGTATGTAAACACATGTGTATCATTATATATATTACTATACAAAATTTAACAAAATTTATATTGATATTATTGCCTTAATCAAATCAAAATTCACATAGATGCAAAATAAAGGAGAACTTTAGAATATTTCTTTTTTTTTTTTCCGAGACAGGGTTTCTCTGTAGCTTTGGAGCCTGTCCTGGAACTAGCTCTTGTAGACCAGGCTGGCCTCAAACTCACAAAGATCCGCCTGCCTCTGCCTCCCAAGTGCTGGGATTAAAGGCATGCACCACCACTGCCCAGCTTAGAATATTTCTTTTTAAAAATGATTTTTTAAAAAATTTATGGGTGTGTCTGTGCATGTGAGTGCAGGTACCTGGGGAGGCCAGAAGAGGGCATCAGATCCAATTAAGCTGGAGTTAAAAGCGGTATAGGTGCTGGGAACAGAACTCCAGTCCCAAGCAAGGACAATATATGCTCTTAACCACTGAACCATCTCTGCAGACCCAAGAATGTTTTCAACAGTAAATCTTATTTGTCTGATGAAAACACTGGCGAGCTGGTCTAGACTTTCTATCTTCATGGTCCCTGGGAAATGTATTCCTTTCCCCCACTCCTAAAGCTTTCCTCTGTCTTTAAAAAAAATCTTTCCTAAAAGCTTTCTTCTGCATAGAAAAGGGGCCCAGTAGTGAGGCTGAAGCATTACTCAGCTTGTCAATATTTACTAAACTCAAAAGTACATTCCAGATACTGAGCTCAGCATGAGGTATATGAGGGCCACTGAGACCTCCGCTCAGCTGCCAAGCACTCACTAGCTAGTAGGGAAGGACAGCTAAAGAAACAAATATCTATAATACAGCATAACAAGTTAGTAATAGGGGTAAACATGTAGAGCATGGAAATATAAGCAAGAAATAAATTGTGCATGCTTGGGGATTGGAGCTAATGAAAATATTCATTTTGGTAGTCTCTTTAAGTGTTAATAAAATCATGACAAATCACCAAAGGTCCAGAAGTTTAGTTTTGGTAAACACGGGTATTAGCAAAGCAATGGAGGGTTATTGGGGAGAACAATTTGCTGGGAAGACCAGGTCTAGTGTTTGTAAAATCAACCAGTGTGGGTCCGCAGCGGTTTTTGGTTGAGTCTGTGAAGTGTCTCCCCTACAGTTGTGAGGACCTGAGTTTGGATCCCCATTACCCATGTCAAAAGGAAGGCATGGTAGCACACACCTGCAATTCTGGTGCTGGGGGTGGTGTGAGGAATGGAGACAGGTATATTCCTGAAGCTCATTGGCCAGCTAGCCTAGATAATCAGTGAGCTTCAAAGTCAGTGACTCAGTCCCCGTAAAAAATAAGGTTGAGAGAGAGCCAAGGGGCCACTTGACTCTGACTTTTGGCCACCACACACACACACACACACACACACACACACACACACACACACACAAATGCACAGGCACACACATGTGCACACACCCACATGAACACATATGTGCCTGACACACGTGACAACGGTTCAGTAGCTATGGATGAGATTGGAGCTGAATGACATGCTTCCATGAATCAGTGACTTGTGTCATTGCTGGGACCAAATAACTGAGAAGGCGCAACATAAGGGAGGGAGGTTATTGGGCTCTCCACCTGGATGGACACAGCTCATCATGGATGGGGGAAAGCATGGTAGAAAATGATTCCATGAGTACTCACATCTCCTCACAACAGGAGGCAGATGTGGCACAGAAAGCAAGGTGAAGTGATGAGCCTCAAGGCCCACCCCTCAGAAATCTACTTCCTCCAGCAAGAACCCACCTGCCAAAGGCTCTATAACCTTGCAAAAACCATCCCTATCTAGGGAACTAAGTGTTCAAATACACAAGGGCAGTGAGAGATGTCTGACATGCGAAGTATAATATTTATCAAGGAGTTTAGTTCATATTTACTCTGCAATGCAACAAAAAGAGATGAGATGCATTTGACAAGAATGACAGGCTTCAATGGCAGTGTAAAAAAAATGGTGGGGGGGCAGCATTTGTTAGTTTTGATCACTAAGACCAACATAGATCATGGCATAGTCTACAGGAGAATTTAACTTGGCTCCCCATTTCAGGGAGTTTAGTCTGTGGCTGGCTTGGCTGAACATTAAGGCAGCAGGAACACGTGGTAGAGAAAATTTTTCAGCTCAATCAGGTGTGAAGCAAGAGGACAGACACAGGAAGGGGCGGAGCAACATAGAAGCCCCAGAGATGAACCCTCAGTGACCCACCATCATCAGTTAAGCCCTGTGTCTCAATAATCCCATCGCACTATAAAGCTAAAGAGGGACCCTCAGTCCTCAGAGCTCTCATGATCTAACTGTTACAGACCACGCCCTCACACAGACACCCATGTGTGAGCTTTCCTTATCTTCTAGGCCTTCTTCGTATGATCAGGACTAACTTTAAAATAGCACTGAGCATATCAGACCCTCCAATGGCATTGGGATTCGGAGTTGATTAGTCAAGGGATCTCACAGAGAAGCCATAATCTGCAACTACATACAAAAAGCTAATCAATCCTGGATGGAAAGGTGGCCCACAGTAGAACTGCTCCATCACACAGCACTACCTCAGCAGCCTAGAGAGAAGAGTGAAACGAGGTTCTGCAGTGATAGAAAGAACTGGAGGGAAACTTTACAGGGCTAACAGCTCAGGAAACCAACAAGAAAATAAATAATGAGAGAGGGAGGAAGGAACAGAGAAAAAGAGGGAGTGTGGAAAGAAGGAGGGAGGGAGGAAGGAAGGGAGGAAAGAAAGACAGGTAAAAGAGAGAAAACAGAACTGAGTGGGGAAAAGCCCTTCTCGTCAAGGCATTACACCGGAAGTGGTCAGACCTCAGAGCTGTGTGTGTGTGTGCGTGTGTGTGTGTGTGTGTGTGTGTGTGTGTGTGTGTGTGTGTGTGTGTGTGTGTGTTAAGGGGGAGGCAGAGGTCGTGGACAGGCACATGGCAAGCATCCCAGATGTTTGCTATACAGAGTTAGGATCAGCTTAACAAGGAAGTGACTCTTCCTGTCCAAGAAACCATTCCTAGTGCCGCAGTACAAAAGAAGGAGATTTCAAGGCTAACAACGCGTAGGAGCTGGGGGCAATGTCTCCAAGCAATGCTCCGGACATCATTGCCATTCCAGCAACCACCCAGATGGAGGCCACATGTTCTGAGAAAGAAAAGGAAAAACTAGCAGGTAATGATGTGGCTATAGAGGCAGATCTTCATCAAATTAATCCAAACTGCAAAATTTACTAAGAGCCTTGAGAACCTGAGACATGAAGGGAATACAGGAAGCTTCCAGGTGCTGTGTCAACAACGGATACAGAGCAGAGACACAAGTAGTAAGAAAGAGCCCTGACCAGGTCAGAACCTGTGTCTCTGCCTCAGCTAGTGACAGCCGAGTGCAGCCAGGGCCCTCCCGCCCCAGCAACAGCAACAGAAACTCTGCAGTCTGTCCTCCGGAAGAGCTTTGCTGCAGGAGCGCATTTCCGTTCACTGTCCAGACAAATCTGTATTATTTACAATCCAGAGGGGTCCTTTGTGCACTTGTTAAAGTCTGCAGTTAAACATAAAAACAAGATTTAAACTGTTCTTCGGGATGGTGAATGAGTGACTTGTGCTACAATTCTGCCCATCCCCCTCCACACAGTCACAAAATCTAAGAAAACGTCTCATTTCCCAGCTCTGAACAGAGAGCAGATGAACAAGGATATTGTCCTGTTGACTTCTTTAGCACTATTGGAATTTTCTGTAACAGCATCTTTTTTAAAAATTACATCATGCTTGCAACTGATTCTACACTTAAACAGAAACCCTAAGGAAGGGCTAGAGGGGTAGCTCAGGGGCTGAGAGCACTTGCAGAGGACCTGAGTTTGGTTCCCGACACCCATGTCAGATATCTTACAATTGCCTGTAACCCCAGGAGATCCTATGCCCTCTTTTGGACTCTCAGGATATTGCATTCATGCACACACACACACACACACACACACACACACACACACACACACAAATTACAAAGAAAAGTAAAATCTAGAATAAAATCCCTACAGAAACAGTAATAGATACTTTCAATGATAATAAGGAATATTAAAAAAATCATCTTTAAAATCCATCTCCAACTCAAGCCAGCTAAAATATTTGTGTATATAGTGTACACGCATACAGAGTTAGTCCTGTGGGAACATTTCCACCAGTTTTGGCTGTAAAGGTGACAAGAGTCCATAAAATTGGGTCACCTAGCAGCACTGGAACTGTCACGAGAGTGTAAACACACACCATGAGGCTCACACGACAAAATCACTCAAAAGAGCCTTTGCTCAACATATCCCTATCATCAAGTGATTCGTGTGTCTATGTGTTTAACTCCACCTGCGCACCACAGAAAGGGCACCCACCTCAGAAGGAAGGAAACACAGAGAGAATCCCTAGACAAAACAGATCGCATTTGGCCTCTGATTTCCGCTATTAATGTATTCAGTATGTTGGAGTTGATCTTGAATTTTCAGGTATGAAAAGATCAAACTGTGAAAATGATTTACCTCAGCTGCAAGATTCCCAAATTGTTAATACCGCTCTATACAAAATTTTAAAAGGAGCTCTATGTGGTTGCCCATGCTTGCAATCCCAGTGCTCAGCATTCTGAGAGAGAAGGGATGCAAAACTGAGGCCAGCACGCACTGAGAACGTGTCTCAAAACAAAACAAAAAACAAGCAGAGCAAATTGATAAGTCAATTGATTGGGACAAGACAAGCTACTTGACACCTTTGCTTCTCTACTTTGTTAGCTGCGAATTGTTCTCTAATACCACCAGTTGTATTGTGGAGTGCATGCTGGGTGAAAACGTTACTCTTGGGGCTAGAGTGATGGCTTAGTGGTTAAGAGCATTGACTGTTCTTCCAGAGGTCCTGGGTTCAACTCCCAGTAAGCACATGGTGGCTCACAACTTTCTGTAACTCCAGTTCCAGAGAGTCTTCTGGCTTCTGTAGACACTAGGCATGCATATATGCACAGATATGGGCATAGTCAAACACCTATACACATGATGTGTGAAAAATAAATTAGTGATTTTAAAAATGTAGGGAGAAATTGTGCATAAGCATAAAAATAATGTCTATTACCTTGAGGCACATATAAGATCTATCTATACACATATACACATATGTACACATACACTTCTGTCATAGGAGTAGAATTGCTGTCAATAGATATCATGATCACAGCAACTCTGGCTTATAGTTCTGAGGCTAAGGTCATTATTGTCGTGGAGGCACACATGCTGTTGGAGAGGTAGCTGAGAGTTCTACATCCAGATGGGCAGGCAACCAGAAAAGAGAATGACATTGGGCCTGACTTGAGCTTCTGAAACCTCAAAACCCTCCCGCAGTGACACACTTTCTCCCACAAGGCCAAACCTACTCCAACAAGGCCATACTGCCAATAATGTAACAGCACCACCTTGTTTGGTTCTAAAGTATGACACTAGAATTTATTGGTTTCTGTGGTGATGCCAAGACCAGTTCCTGGTAGTCTCCATCATTTGGCTAATGCTCAATAGATAAGTGGATGACATCTAGTGAGAAAAGCCAAAGGCATGATCATCTAACAATGGGCTGCCCTGACTTCTAAGCAGCCCTGTTCATTCCACATATCATGCACGCAACATCAGAGGAGTACTCCGCTGTTTAATGTCAGTCGTTAAAAAGCTTACAACCATCATTTATAAACCCTCCCTGTGCCTTGAGGTTTAAGTTCCCAAAAGCACATGAAAATGAACTACAAGGAGCCATGCACAAATCCTGTGCTATCATGGCATTTCCTTATACAAATCTTTCCTGACATAGAAGGCCACTGAGAGGAGTACAGACATCTCCTCTCACAAATGAAAGACAGTTAAACCGGTGAGGGACTTGACCTCAGTTAGGCAGTTGGCAGGAATCATAGCCAGGAACAGGAGAGCTGAGCATTCCCACTCGCGGATGCCAGCCTTGTGTTTGCCATGCCTACTAAAGGTGAAAGGTGAAACAGGTGGTGTCAAGGTTGTGTGGTGGGTCACATGAGGTAGTGTAGGTTCCGTATGGTGCTACATGATAAGTATCAGGAGAGATGACGGGTAGTTACTGTTTGGTTGGAAGCATCACCTCAGCCTCTAACACCCTTATTCAAAAAGAGTCTGGAATGCTTGGCTGCGGGCTTCATCCCAGCTCCTGGCATCCTTTTCGAAATGTTGGGTGGAAAGTTCCATTTCAAAGTTCCCTCCCCAGGGAGTGGCCGCAGTCCAGACTCCACCTCCAAGAAAGCCCACCCAATGGTGACACCTCCCCAGGGAAGGTCAAGACCACTACCATAAGCTATTTAAACTGCCCCCCAGAAAAAACGTAGTCAACCGGTTCTCTGTGGTCGGTCCCGTTCTCCTTTCCCCCTTCCATGTTTTCCTGGGGGCCACCTGGGAGCACAGGCTTCCTTTAAACCTGGGTTTCTTCTAATTCGGTCTGATTTGGTCTAATTTAGATTATTGCATCGGCAGAGAGACTTACTGGTCCAAATAAAACTTAACAGTTACAACTCAGTGTGTGTGTGTACATAATGGAAACTTTGGAATGAATTAGAAAGCAAAAAGAAATATGATTTTTTTCTAGATAATGAAGTTAGTTTCTTACATTCTTAGTTCCTTGTATAATTCATTTTTAGTAGATAGAAAATTTTGGCTGAGTTCAATAGGGAGGAGAGAGGACAAAAAGGAAGGACGGGAGGAAGGAAGTTAGGGAGGGATACAGGGAGAAGGAAGGAAAGAAGAAAGAAGGCAGGGAAAGAGTGATGAAGGGGAAAGGGTGGAAGGGGCAGGCAGAGAGAAAGGAGAGGGAGGTTAGGAAGGAAGGATGGGGAGGGAGAACTCCATGGAGAGAGCGTCCTGTGGAAAAGCTGCCTCTAATGCTGAGCCCAGTGCCCAGTGAGATTCTTTCCCACATTTCCATGATGGGTTTCAAGGAATTCTCATCATTAAAACCACAACTGGGATCCATTAGAATATTTAATTTGAAAAAAATCAATAAGCAAAATAATGCTCTAAGCATGTTTTCCTTTTGGAAAGGAAACCACTTAGAGATACTTAGTGTTCACTGAGTGAGGGATTTCAGCACTTGCGGTGGGGGGCTAGGAGCTCGCAACTCCAATCAGCAGTCATATACAGCAGCATGGTGCCTCTGACCCAAACATATCGTACATATAAGATGCCTTTACATAGAGTCTTGTAACTCACTGTCTTTATTGAGGAGGGAGCTCAGGTTGATGTAGGGAACATGGACAATGATACTCTGTACACAGAACAAGGTGATTCCAGGATTTCATGCTTCTAATCAATGCACAAAGAAAAGCTACGTATGAATAAATTTGGATCTTCATCCATAAGAACTGAAACCTTAGACACCTCAGCAGTATGTAAAAAACTGAGAATGTGCACAACATTAAATTGCTCATTGTGTCATCCCTTATCAATAACCAATGAGAGTTGCACACTTTGCGCAGATTACACAGAAGCTAGCAAGAAGGATCAGAGGTAAAAGCACTTGGTATGTGCGCATGATGACCTGAGTTCAATCCCCAGGACTCATGGTGGAAGAGAGACTCAGCTTTGCAGAGCAGCCCTCTGACCTCCACATGCAGGCCGCTGAAAGCGCAGCCATCATTATGGCTTTATAATTATTTTATTATTGTCATAATACATTAAATTTCTAAATTAGTAGGGGCTGGGGAAATGAGTCAGTGGTTAAAGTGCTTCCCCCACCAGTGTGAGGAAAGGAGTTCAGGTCCCCATGACGCATGCAACCTGTGCTTGGAGACTTGCCAGTAATTCCAGTCTGAGAAGGCAGAGACAAGAGATCCTTAAGGCAAGTCAGCTAGTAATAGTCTGTTAGTGATTTCTGGGTTGGACTGAGAGATGCTGCCTCCATGACTAAGATGGAAGGGCGATGAAAGACAACTCCTGACATTGACCTCAGGCCTCCACATGTATGCACATACCTGCTCATGTACATACCCAGACATGTGCCCACACACATACAAAAAAACATGCATTCATAGACACACACACACACACACACACACACACACACCACACGCACACACACACACACACAAATGGAAAATAAAAATTAAACAAAATAAAAAAGAATTTAGGCACACAGCATGTATTTCTGTCTGAAACCTTTGAGGCAAAATAATTCTATGATTCTCACTCTCTCTCTCTCTCTCTCTGTCTATCTCTGTCTCTCATTATTACTTCCTTCTAGACTTAACTTTGAAGTAACTGAATGAGGCTATTCATTTATCAAACAGGAAGTAGTAAATCTTTGTCCTGTTATTTTATTTGCTGCCGGGTAACGAATTAAAAATGATTATTTTTGCTAATTTCCTGGTATGACTCTAGGATCATATGTTTCAAAGACAAAGAATAAAAACTACTATATCATAAAACTTTTGGAAGCTCGGGTCTGGTGTAATAAAACACTTCATGGGAGGCGAGCATGTAAAGCTTTGGTACCACTTCTTAGTTCGCTGAGAGGAGACTAAGTCTTCGAAACGCACCTGCAGATTCCTGCATCGTGACATGATGTGGGGAGTTCCAGAGCCAGGCATCTGCATGGGCTAAGCATTTTATATCTTCATATTTTTTTCCTGCAAATATACGCATCTCACAGAAAAGCAGAAGAAATTTCAAAGACTTTCCCAGTGTTTCCAAGACCAAAAGCACAGCACCGTGGCCAATGGCCCGTCCTCTGACTTCCAGGCTCAGTGGCATTGTTTCTTTGTTTGCTCACCTTTCTCATTATATTTAACTGGCATTTCCAAGAAAGGTTGTATTTATCCTGCATTTCAGTGCCTCTTAAGAAGTTCTCATTTAGAATAGCAATGGTTATTTATGTAGACTCATAATTAATAACTCAAAACAATACCCCTTTCCGTCATGCTTTTCTGATGTCTCCAAAGTGGCTGCAATAGCAAGCTCATAACCCATTAATAAATTGTTGACACAACAGACAGTCAACCAGCAAACAAACGCTTCTTTTAAAAACATTAAGCTGTAAGTGGCTATAATTCTCTTTGTCATTTCCAAGGACCAAGGTCCACCACTCATCTTATACCATGCTTACACATTTCACATTCTTCTCTTTGAGAATATGAATTTGTCCATTTATACTCCATAGGATGTTTCCACAAAGTGATAAAACTACAAAAGCCCTCTTCTGCCCCTGGAATAATGTTTTTCCATGAATCTCTATAGAGTATCTGAAAGGAGTTTGATATTTAAAAGTCAAAATAAAAACAAGTTTTCTGAGGCTGTACAAGAATTCTGGGCTGATCTCCTGTCTCTTTGTGGTCAAAGTCAACAGTCAATATCCTGAGATTGAGATTAACTCTTTGATACCTGCAGGTGGCCCAGAAGTTTTCCCACAGGGAGATCTACGAAGTGTGGTCATGTCTTGCCTATGCAAACAGAACCCAGGGACTTGGAGTAAAAGGCTTAGAGTAAGTCAGCTTCCTGCTTTGGGTAATGGGGTTGAAACCCAGAGTCTGATGGTTGATAGCCATGGCCATTGCCAGGCTAACAGTCCAATCCCTAGAATCCCAAACATTCTGGATTCCAGGATATGAGCATGTAAGAGTCAAAGGGGCAAAATTTTCATGATCATATGTCCTCACAGCATTCACATGGACTAATATGACCAATTTGAATGGACATAGAACTAGCTAAGGTGTTAAACATACTTTCTTATCTAAGAACTTCACATTCAGGTTCAGAAGGATCCTTCTCAGCCTGGATGGTGTTAGAATGTGCTAAGTGCTGGGTATTTGACAGATCAAGCTCAGCTAAACCCCCGCAAACCCTGAATGTACCTACATACCACACTACTTGAAATGAAGAGACATATTTACTTAACATACAACAATGGAGGTGAGCATAACATTGATAGATGGGCTGAAATACGGTGATGTACCCTGTAAATAACCTGGCCCCATGCCTAGCCGCTTGCAGGTACTGAGTTCTTATTATATCCTATATCTCCCCTGACAGCATCTCTGGCCCTCTTTATATTAAGCTAAACTAGTATAAACAAAGGGAAATTGCTTGAAAGAACTGAGTAGGCCTCTGGAGCTTAAGGGAACTACGGCTGAGAATGGACAAGTAATGTATTCTTTGCTGCTAGTATATAAATTCCACTAAGGGAGAAGAGACATCTGTTTATTTGCAGACCATATTCTGAACCTTACTGAAAACAGAGGGGATGTTTAAGGCTGTGACATGATGTTGGCTTACTCCTGGAATGCCACAGATCAGGCAAGGCATCTTCCTCCCTGATCCTACACTATCCTTTGCAAATTGTAGCACCTGACCCATCCTCTAGCTTAACATCTCAGTCTTCCCGGATCTAGACTCCTCTGTTCTACACAAAAATTAATTTTTTCAAAGTGTGTGTGTGTACACATGAGTGTGAAGCCCTGGGAGGTCAGAAGAGGGCATCAGATCCCCCTAGAGCTAGAGTTACACATGGTTGTGAGCTATTTTATGTAGGAGCTAAGAACCAAACTCAAGTCCTCAGCAAGAGCAGTACATACTCCTAAACACAGAGCCAGCTCTCTAGCCCTTTCAGCTGCATTTTATTTAGCGTCTGTATTGAATTACCTCATCACCAGCCCCCCATTGCTCAGGCCATACAGAAGCATTAGTTATTCCTAAAGCTTGATACTGGTTCATATGTGTCCCTGAATTTTTCACATGTTCTAATGCAGTCTCATTATTCTAGCTCTTCTTAAAAATTTGATATTAATATAAACTCCTCCCAGGTATTTTCACTAAACCTCATTTTGATGCTTCTATGTCCCCCTGGTATTCTGTCCATGATTCCGACATAGCTAAAAAAATGCAATTTAATAATGGGTTTGCACCTTTTCTTATTTCCACCTCATGAAGCTCTATATAGGTTCTCGCTCAACTCTGTGTCATCAACACATACCATTATGCCTGTTTCATGGCAGTCAATGAAGAATGTGTGCAGAAATTAATGACATGTCAAATCGTGGAGGAATTCCAGGAATGCCTGTCTTGGTTGGTGCACGGGACACATTACAAACTTGACACAGCTATTCAAAGGCAATCAATTACTCCGAACTATTTGCTAATTTGTATGAGGTTGGAAGATATGTTTCGTGAAAGAGTATTTCATACTCCATGGCTTGAGACAGGGTTGTGCATTCTGAGACCCTTGAAGATGCCCACATCAGCTAGCCGCCATATGGGGATGCAGATGGGGATTAGTCCTGCATTGTGCCTTCTCTCCTCCTATTCAAAGTCCCTGGGCCACATCTCTGTGAGTCATCATTTTGTCCTGAAACTGACATCCAGAACACCTTAGTCTCTACATTTCTAGCTCACGGTCTGATGGTTGAACATGAAGTTAGACAAACGAGTCCATGACAGATTGTATTAACATGGATGTTACATTACATAGAATATTTTCTTTGAAACATATGGAAGAGACCATAGTATTATTAGTGTCACAGTGACTCACTTTGATTGCAGAACTGACAGGAACTGAAGAAGAAACAGGAAATTCATGCTGAAGACTGGCAGAGTATGAGAAAAATATTCAACATGGTCCCTAGTGGGGTAATTTGAACCTTACCTTTATTATTGTCTATATACTTACAAATCAGAATAGGAAAAGGAATTCTTGGAGGTGGGAGGACAGCTAAGATGAAATGAGATCTGCATTAATTACTGAAATCCAACTATTCAGAGATTAAAGCCATTCTGTAGTTCCAGATAATGAACTCATAACTCATTTCCACTGGAGGGTGGCGAGCCAAGCTGTTCTTTCCATGAATGGGTGAAAAAACCATAGTCTTGCAAGAAAAAATGTTGAAAGGAGCTGAAAGGGGGGGAAAAACCATCTCTGGTACTACAGGACGATAAACTACAAACCATGACGGTTAAATGATGGGACATGACTGGATTCTTTGTCTTTCTACAGTTATTAGAGAGACATGTTCCAACTCAAAGCTTTCCTATGTAATTACACAAACATTTTCACACTTCTAAATGTGTGTGTGTGTGCATGTTTGTACAGATGCATGCATATGTGAACAGAAAAAGCTGGCTGCTGTTCTTCAGGAATGCTATCTTCTCTAGGGTTTGTTATTGTGAAAGATTTATTTATTCATTGTGTGTGTGTGTGTGTGTGTGTGTGTGTGTGTGTGAGTTCATGTACACCATGTACATATATGTGCCTTCAGAAACCAGAAGAACATTGTAGATCCCCCTCCCTCCAGAACTGGGCCTCATGGGTGGTTATGAGCTGCCTGATGTGGGATGCTGGGAACTGAGCCAGGATCCTCTGCAAACACAGTAAGAGCTTTTGACCTGTTGGCCTTCTCTCCAGTCCCCACCTTGTTTAGAGAAGGTCTCTCAATGGCTTTGAATTCACAGGGATACAGGCTGTCTAGCCAATTAGCCTTAGGAATCTGTCTTCCCCAGTGGTAGGTAAGATTAAGCATGCATCACCCTGCCTGGTGCTTTTTTTTTAATTTAAAAGATGTAGGTTTTAAGGATCAAACTGAGATTTGATTGTTTGCAAGGCAAGCATTTTACTAGCTGAGCTATCATCTCTTTTCATATTTTGTAAAATCTTATACCCTTTAATTACTTATATATAGTTTATTTTCCTGTAGTAGTTCTCCATGTGTTTGTATGATATATATTTATTGACTCTTGTTTTTTCTGCTCAATTCATTTTATTTATGTTCATATGTGTGAATGCCCAATTATTAATGGATTTTATAGCTCATATCCTTATATGGTTTCTATAGCTTAATAGTTTCTATAGCCCGTGGCTTCTAAATGACTGAATTTATTCCATATTCCTCTTAGTGCCATATTAACCATGGAATCAATGAGGCTTCCTCTCCACACATTAGTAAAGCCTCAGATTCAGATAAGGCTTACAAGGGAGACAAGCATGCTGAATAAAACTCAATGCGCTTTCACAATCCCTCTGGAAAACACCCCGTCAGGATACGAAAGAAAAGACAAAAGCAAAAAATCACGAAGTCAGTCATTTATCACGTTTGCTTTCTGGAGCTATCATTGCTCATATCTGTCGTTGCTGGGTTTAGTTAACGCCTAAACTGATCAGCCCCCACAGAACCCTTCCCAGACAGGCAAACGCCATAGCACTGTCTTCTTCAGGATCTTGAATTGGGAAGTTATTTTAAGTGCTAGACTGAGGTGGGTGCTCTCTCTCTTGGTTTGTTTTTCTCTCTCTCATTTTTTTCAAAACATTTTGTAACAGTGGCTCTCAAAGCATCCTCTAAACCTAGTCCATTAGCAAAGAAGTAGTGTGAGTCTAAATTAGACACCAAATTAGTTTGAGTCAAATCTTACTTTGATATGTCAATAATCCAATAATCATGGCTTACATTACAATCACTAATATTTCTAGTAATCATGATGTTAGGGCATTTTACTTGCTAGTCACCTCTTGGATACATAAGAATTATGTATAAAGCCACATATCCACCTATTCAAGCTTTATCTTCAAGAAGTGTGTAGACTAGAATTAAAGATTTGGGAAGCTCACAGTAGCTAAATGAAGCTAGAGCTACAGGAATCTGTGAAAGCCAGTTCAGGGGCTAGCCAACTGTTTCTGTAAATACAACTGTATCAGAGCATCATTGTGCCCATCTCTTTGAGTATCATCTCTGTCTACTTTCCCATTCCATGCAGCAGAATTTTGAATACAGTAAAGGGAGTGTGCCCAGTGCATGCAAATGATCCATCATCTGGCCCTCCACAGTAAAATTTCTTGCACACTTAGGCAAATGATAGTGACTACAATACTGTGTTCACACAATATGACAAGAGAGGTCACAGAGGTGAATGGACTGGAGAGATCACTCTGCCAGTAAAATGCCTGTTCTGAAAGCATTACACCTTGAGTTTGATTGCCATTACGACAAAACAAACAAACAAACAAACAAACAAAAAACGCCAGGTATGGAAGCCCACACTTATAATACTGACAATGGGGAGGCAGAGACAGATGAATTCTTGGGGCTCACTAGACAGCCACGATACTCAAGTGTGTGAAGTCCAAGCCAATGAGAGACCCTGTCTCAAAATAAGGTCAACACAATTCCTCAAAAATGGTACCCGAGTTTGTTCGCTGGCTTCCATATCTGCGTATATTAATGAGTACACACACACACACACACACACACACACACGATTTCATAGAAGGATGACCTCCTCAGCAGGAAGGTATCTTTAAAATGAGTAACTCACTATGAGTAAGGATATTATTATACAAAGAGTTTTACAGAGGGTTGAAACCCCAGCAAAGAAAAATGTCAGAGCAAAGGCATATGTGCAAGAAGACAGTACAGTTTGCTTAGGTCGTGGCCTTCAGGATGTAAATTTCAGTGCAAACCACAGATCTGATAATAGGTGGTTTCTAACAGTGTGGCCACACCAACAGAGTATGGCTAGAGGGTATGATCATGGAAATCTTTAAGGATGTGGTGCCAATCAGTTTTTAAGTGTCCATATGTCAAAAGCTAGGAGATGCAGTAAAGAGACTATTCAAAGGGAAATTAATAGTGTAAAACCCAGCATCGTAAAGCATAAAGGATGAACTGTGCATCTCCAGGTGACATGGAAAGGGCCTGGTGGTACTTTAACCATTGGTGACAAAGCCAATGTTGAGATTTTTGTCAGGGATAGTAGTGAGGGTGGGGTGCATGTTGGCAGATTAGAGAGAAAAAAATGTGTTAGTGACTCAGAAATTCTAGTATTTGTTTTCATGTCCAAGATCCTGTAAATGTGCCCAAATGACTTCCTTCACCACATCACAATCGTGCTCCTGCTATCCGAATGGGGACTAGTCTTAATGAGAAAATTTAGTGAATAACTGTATATTCTGACTTCAGATTCTCTGCACTTCAGAAATGAATTATGCTCCCTAACACAGAGAAGAAAACTGTGGCTGGAGAGATACTCAGTAGTGGATAAGAGCATTTGTTACAAAGCGTGAAGATTTGAGTTTGGGTCCCAGAACCCATATGAATAGTCAAGCATGGCCATGCACATGTCTGAAACTGGAGTGCTGAGGGAGAGGTGGAGACAGGAGGATCACTGGCGTTTGCTGCCATCAGCTTGGTTTCAGGATCAGTGAGAGACACTGTGTCAAAGGAATGAGACAGAGCGTGACAGAGCAGGACACCCAGCCTCTTCCTCTGGCCTCTGAGCATGCACAACATGGTGCACACACCACATATACTACACACACATGAAGGATACTCATAATTCAATGAAAAAAATTACTGAGTTACCATATCTACAGTCTTATAATTTCCTTAAAACTATATTTTGTGTATACATATGCATTGTTAAATATATGTATATATACAGATTTGGATAGATAGATAGATAGATAGATAGATAGATAGATAGATAGATAGATAGATAGATAGATGCATGTACATGTGTGTGCATAAGAAAGGAATAGAGATGCAGGGAGGATAGGCTAGGAAGTGTGTACCACACTGATAGAAAGGGAATAAGAACCACTTGCATAGACTACAAGTATTTATCTTGAATATCTTTTCAACCATTATTCTAGGTTGATTAAGCAATCAGCATATAAATAAGTGAAATTGTAACAAATATCTCTAGACATATACTTTTCTTAACTTTCTTGATAAAAAGGCAATTTAAGGGTATGGCTAGAGATCACTAAATGGCTTCTCAATAGGGTAAGTGGCCTTTAAGTTATATATTTTATTTTCAAGTTAATTCTTAGCAAGGGCTATGATTAGACTGGAGATAGCCATCCTCTCAGGCCTCAAGCTTCAGGATATACAAAGTCTAGTGCCAATTTCTGGCTGCATTTAGAGCCCATCCCAACACCAGATTCCTCAAAGCTAAATCTCATTCTTTTGGCAAATGCCTCACTAAGTTCATGTGCCAAACACCAGACTTGCTTCCCTAAGAAAAAGCACACTTTTTTTTGACACATTAAGAAAAAGCATCTTAATTCAGAAAAACACCACTTAGTTGGCACTCATATTTCATGCATGAAGTCACACTTTTAAAAATCCCTTCAGCTCCTGGAACCCACTCTGAGGTACAACTTGAAACTTCAGCTCAAAGTCAAGGTCTATTGAAAAGCCAAGTTTCCACTCCCTAAAGGGTTGGTGCATTCCATGCCCCTCTCCATGCACCTGGAGGAAACACAATAAACTACAACAGTGCAACACAGAGCATTGCAATAGAGCAGGACCAATGCTATAGTCCCCAAGCTTGAGCAATGCCACTACCCCTTGGAATACTTTTTGTAGGGCCAGGGAGATAGCTCACGTGGTAAAGCATTTGTCACAAGTCTGAGATCTTTGTTCAGATTTTCCCCAAACCCAGGTGCCACTGTGCATACTTATAATTCCTAAACTGTCAAGATAGCTCACAGGCCACTAGCCTGTCCCACATGGTGAAGTTCCAAGCTGCTGTGGGAACTCCTTCAGCCAATACCCTTTAAGATACCACCCCATTTGGGGTGCCAATCTGTTGCAATTTATAATAAAATACGCCCCACTAGCCCAGAATGGAATATGATAAAGGTTTATTTATTTAGGGGTAGACTCATAGAAAATGCAGTGGTCAGCAGTCCTCTGCAGAAGGGGGAGCTGGAACTGAACCCATCATCCAAGAGGCCCACGCATGCTTTTCATCTGCATTTATAGCACATGCGACCATGCCCAAAGTGGGTTGGTATCTTAAAGGCTATTGGGACTATTTTATTATAAATTGCAACACAGGTTAATGAGAGCTGTCTCAAACAAAATGTGGAAGGTCCTAGAAGACTAATATCTATTTCCTCTAACCTCATGCATGGCATGCATACACTCACATGCATGTACACACACACACATGCATATCTTTAAAAACTTTATAAAGAACATCATTTGTAAACCTCAGCTTATTAATATTTGAAGAGCTTTTCAGAGTCATGAGGAATCTACAAACCTCATAGGAATGGGACTTCAGGAAAGCGAGTAAACATCCTATAACTCAACCTCAACTGCCTACTCTGCAAAATGAAACAAACCCTGCTTAGAATCCCTGTTCTTCATTTCAAATGTGATTTTAAAAAAATAATACCTTCACTTCCATACAGTAAGAAGATCCCTCTGCTCCTAACGCCCATTCCCCACTCATTCAAACATTTCCCCTTGTCAAAATTCAGTAGATAAAATCAGTATGGAGGAGCTGAGTCCTGAGGTTAGCAACCAGGAGGAACTCTCCATTAAAGACAATGGATTCATATAAAACATGCTATCTAAAGACATGAACTCACCTGCTTGCCACACAAACCTGGTTCTAGAGACCTTCTCTGCTTGGCACACATGGTTGACTCTGGAGACCAACACTGTCCTTCCATGGAGCACAGTAAAAGTTTGCACAAGCAGCACCAACCTGAGTCTGGATAGCCCAAGGCAGAGAACAGTTTTTCTCTGAGGGAGTTTTAGGATGCCTGAAGGGACCGACATTCTTTGTGTCTAGTGATGCTGAGAGGCAACCTTGGTTCACATGACCCTTATTAGCACCATGACATTTAATTTGACATTACAGCAAGTAAATCATGTCACCACCAACACTGGTGACCTGTGCTTCAACCTTCTTTGTTCAAGGTGGGAGTCCCAGACTGGATTTTGAAGAATGGCCACACAAAGACTTCATGTCTGTGGACATGCAAGAATGTTCTGGCAAACTGAGCTGCAGAATTCAGTTCCTCCCTTTCCTGAAGGCTGCCATTCTCATAACACAACGACAGGCAGAGAATGTCATCACTGCAGAGGCACCAAGGACTCTTGCAAGCTTTCTACCTCTTTCTCCCCTGTGCACTAAGCAAGACCAGATGTTTCAACAAAGAAATGAAACCAAAGTCACACTCCATTTGATTTGTGGGACCACCCTTCCTTGAGATGCCAGGTCATCATTCCAAGGTCTGAAAAACGACGTGTATTAACCAGCAAGATAAGGAATGTGAACATTCTTTGAAAATAATAGCAATTAATCATATGATCTGCAGACAGTAAGCAAATGCTTTCCTGGGTCAGCTTTGAAAAAAGGAGTTGATTTGCTTAGGGGGTCAGAACAAAGGCCAACTCTCATCCCTCTCCAGGCCTCGGCCCTAAAATGATGGACTGCAAGAGAATCGGCAAGGAAAGGCAATAAGGCAAGATGGAAAAAGCAGAACTGAGGCCACAAGAGCCAGGAAAACAGAGTGAGCAGCCAAGGCAAGGGATGTGGGGGTCACCAAAGCCCATACTGTGCGTTTAAAAGGAGGTGAGGAAAAGGGGTCATTCCATGTGACAGGTAATTTATGGGACTTCAACGCTGTGTTTGCTGGGGAGCTAGCTTCAGGGAGATCATGGAAAAGAGCAGCAAAGGAGAAAAGAAAAGGACAAAGATGAAGAAGCTGAGACAATGAAATCAGGACAAAAGACAAACACAGACAGGAGCAGGGGACATGAGGACTGGAGCCTGGACATCCAGCATCCACATAAGTGTTGGCTGGGTCTGGTGGCCTGCCTATACGCCTAGCACTGGCGAGCTGGTTAAGTAGACTAGCTGAGTCTTCAAGTTCTAGGATGAGCAAAAAGCCCCGCTCAATCAATAAAACAGTCAGTCTCGTGAAACGCATCCGATATCAAACCTCTGGTTTGTGATGGCCAACTGCTCCTGAGCATGGGGCCTGTCCTGGAGTATGACTGATATACCCGTGTCACTCTGGTTTCCCTCTCCCAGAAACTGTCAGTTGTGAATAGGCTTCGGGGGGTGGCTTAGCAGCTGCCCAAGACCCCATGCTTCCATCTCACACACACACTTAAAAATAATAAAACAATAAATCTCTTTAAAGGAATTAAAATTCCTGCACTTGCTACACGTACATGGCTGGTATTGCTCACTGATTCAGTGAACAGGACAGACAGACAGGTCTTTTTAGTGCCTCATGCCCTTATTCTTCAAGCCTAGTGTGCGAAAACAGCTGATTTCCTTTCTCTTGCCTTCTACTTTCCCAGGGTGCATGCTGCCATCAAGTCATACTTCCATACTTAACTATTCTCTGGGGGGGGGGTGTCTCCAATCATCTTCCCGTCTTCCACAGTGAATCTCTAACTTCCCACAAGCCCCTGAGTTAGAAGGGTCTCCAGCAGCCCACACCCTCTTCATGCACCTCCTGCCACACCACCATATGAGACACACACTCAGGGCACGAGCTTTGCCCTTCAGTCGGCTCAGACTCGGCGCCTCTCAGGCTCAGCTCAATTTCCGGCCCCATCTGTATTCCTCCTTCCCAGCTTCCATAAGGCCCAGCCACAGAACATAAAGCAGTCTCCAGGCAGTGTTACCGCATCTCTCACCCCCAGACTGATGAGAGGTCTCAATTTCAACTCAGAGCAGCGCCATTTCAGGGAAATGGAGCAGGATATTCTCTCGCCAGGGCTCTTGAGAGGTGAGAGTACCTAGCAAACATGCTCATCTCAAATCTGTTTGCACATAGGTGATATTGTCTAGTTTTGCTTATTAGCTCTGTTTGTCAACCCCATGCCTTGTCCCGCAGCTCCATGAACCTACTGAATCAGGGATCTGATGAGCAGACATGCTGATGGTTTGGGCCACAGAAGAAGCAGTACTCAAAGGTCATCACCCAGGTTCTGATGACACAGTATGTCGGAGACAGAGTGAGCTGACTCCCTGGGAGTTCTAAGTGGAGGCCACAATGTTGATTTGCTTTGTTTTGCTTTACTTTTATCCAACAATGGTGGGGGTGGAGGGATCTCACTGGGAATGAACTACTAATCCATCTAGGAAAGAGAAACACTATACTGCATAGAGCAGTACATAGGCACAAACATCAGGTGCTGTTTGACCAGGTCTCAAGAACAGCAAACTCTCCTCCCATCACAAGGATTCCACTTGTGATGACAGTCCAGTGGAGCAAGGGGTTAGGTTTGGGGTTAGGGTGGGGGCGTGGTGGGGTATAGCAGGTAATTCCTGAGACACTCTGTGTTTTACAGTCCTAGGCAAGAAGACCACGACAGTGGCCCTTAAAAATATGAACATATGAGTATGGTTTATAAGAATCTTGTGCTGGACAAATGGTTCAGTCAGTAAAGTGTTGGCTTCAAACTCCAGAATCCACATTAAAAAGAAAAAACACCTGGGTGTGGCGAGCACATGCCTATGATTCCAGTGCTAAGGACCTGGGGACAGGCACATCCCTGGGGTTCAATGGACAGGGAACCTACTTGATTTGATAAACTCCAGGCCAGGGATAAGCAAGGTGAATGGTGCCTGAGGAATAACACCTAAGATGTCTCTCTGCCTTTCACATGCACTCACACTCAAGTGCACAGGGATCCCCTCATCCCTGCCACACACACACACGCACACACACACACACACACACACACTCATCCTTCGACAACAGCCATCATTTTTAGAACCACACTAAAAATAAAAGCTTTTAATAAAATACACAGAATGTTAAACTCCTGGATTCAAGCATTCTTAAGAATATCCATGACAGGGAGTTAGATATATAGTATAAATGTCTTTTGCATTTAATAATTGTTGTTTCTATCTCAAAATTCCTTAATTACTGGAACTTTAAATCATGGCGTTTCACTGGGAAGACAAATTTGTCTTTGCTTTTCCAGACGTGACCTCTCCAGGGGCCCCCTTGGCTCACTCAAAGAAGATGACCTACTTTACAGAGATTAAAAGTTTTCAGACATGATCTATTCCTACTCTGTCCCAACAGAAAATCACTCTTTGTCCTTAACTACCCTCTCTCGTCCTGTCTTTTGTGACTGAGGATCTGACTTTCTAAGGCCATTTCCCTCACTGGTGCCCTTGATCTGCTCAACATCTACCCTGGATCTAGGCCACCTCCTCACACTTCCCATCTTCCATAGTCACCTCCTCCTTCAGCCTCGATGGTGAACACGTGCAAGTCTCATTGTTTTAAGAAAACCTTCCCTGTGTGTGGGTGGATGGTTCAGTGATTATCAGTGCTTTTTGCTCTTGCAGAGGACCCAAGTTCAGTCTCAAGCATGCACATGGGAGCTCCCAACTGCCTGTAGCTCCTATTCCAGGAGGAGCCGATATCCTCTCTGGCCTCCATGGCCTCCTACATACCCTTTTGGCAGGTACGCTAACAGGACCCATAAAAACCGGACCGCAAAACCCCACCCTCCCTTGTACCAGTTCTGTTAGCATATGCTCATTCCTTTATTTATTCAGGATCTCAGGCAGGCCAGGTTGGTCTTGAATTCACTTTATAACTGAGGATGATCTTGAACTTCTGGCCTCTCTGCATGCCCCAAGAAGTATTGGGATTGCAGGCATGTACCGCCATGTCCCGTTTATAATGGGCTGGAGATTGCAGGCACATGAGCAAGCACTCTTCCAAAGGAACTACATTCCCTAGCCCTGTGCCTCCCCATTGCTATGCTAACTACTCAGTATTGATGTTCTAGAACGTGGAGGTTTTCACACACACACCCTTCCCAGCTACTCTTCAGCAGGAAATATTCTTCTAAAGGTTAACAATGACTTCAAGTTATTACATCCAGCAAGTTTGGATGTTATTTCTGCTTTCCAAACACTTTAAACTCTTTCCAATATATGAAACCACTAACCACTCATTGTGCTATGATATTTCATAGCCTCCTTAATAACATTTCTGTTTCTTCCTTTGCTCTGACAAATTTCTTCTTCTTTTGCTCACTGGCTCTTTAAAACTCCCCAGGCTCCTTTCTGTGAAATATTTTTTGTATTTCTGTAAGTTTCTCTTTTATCTTCCTTGTTCTGGTATCTGCAGTGGCCACTGCCAAATATCAACAACATGAGGCTAATCATAGCGCCCTCATGAGCGTTTATTTTGGAAACTTAGGGAGTCAGTAGATTGCAAACAACCCCTCCAAAGAACAGCAGTTGTTCTTAGCATCCTTCAATTGAAAATTTTTCAGAAGTATATATTACCAACCTCCATAGAAAGTTCCACCAGACTCTGGGAAGTGAGGGCTATTGACAGAATAATACTTCTTAATCCATGTCTGAAGTTTTACTTTCTTCCTTGCTCTCCAAAACCTTTCTTTCCATCAGTGCATCCTCCTAGGGTAAGAATGTCTTAGCTGCAGTGCTATCCCAGAATGCCTCAGGACAGCTCTTGATCCTTCACCCTGTCATTCACAGCAGTGCCCAGCTTCTGCTAACATTGCTTTTGCCATGCCACAACTCTTTACACAGAATTCTCCTTCACCAGGGCTGCATGGCTTCCCACCTGCTGTTCTAGTTTCATTTCTGCTGCTATGACAATGTCCTGATGCCAAGTAACTTGGGAGAGAAAAGGATTTTTTTTCAGCTTATAATTTCAGGTTATGGTCTATCATTTTAGGGAAATCAAGGCAGGAACAAAAAAAACCTATAGTCAAGAGCAGAGAGAACAGATGTATTTATGCCAACTGCCTGTTTCATACTCAGTCCTCTCTCCTCTTGTAAAGTCCAGGCCTCAGAACCAGGAAATAGTGTTTCCCACAGTAGGCTGAGTCAATTAACAAGCAAGTCAGTCCACCCAACTGATATGTTCGCAGGCCAACCCAATCTAGGTAATTTCTCAATTTAGACCCTCTTTCCAGGTGATTCTAGGTTATAACAAGTTGAATATTTAAATCATCAAACCTATGTTATTTCTGTAACTTCGAACCCAACCTACCCTATTGGAGTCTTTTCTTTATTCTCCATCCTGACCCCCGCCAGAGAAACTCTTCAAAACCATTGCCTGACAAAAATCACGTTCAGCCAGAGGAAAACCTACAGAAGTCATAGAGCACCTGCAGCCCAGCAGCTCCCAGCAGTGGCATCTAGCCTCCTTGCTGTTGCCTCCACCTAATTCTGGTCAAGCACCCTTTGAAATTCTGTACCCTGATACCCGATTCCTCCCAAGAACATACTTTTTAACTTCAGCCTTTGAGCCAAACCGTTGCTTCAGACATGTCCACACAACTCTTTGAACTTCACGTTAAATGGGATATCCTTGGTGGAGTTTCCATCAGTGTTTCCAGACATGATTACTCTATCTTCCTAGTGTGGACCGGCTACAGCATCAACCACAGGCCTTACCCTCCAGCACACACTAAGCAGTCCTGCCCTTTTGGAAATCCACTCATACATCATAGAGTGAAGCTCTGTTTCGTCCCTTGTGTGTTCAGTGTTCATGAAATGCCTCCTGTGAAAGCCAGAAGATCTTCTGAATGCAGTGGAGTAACTCCACCTCTTCCACTGAGCCAACACTACTGAGTGACCAAAGAATTAGTATAAGGCAGGGCCAAAAATACATATGGAATAGACTTGTCTTGTATATACTATAGGTGATATAAACCTGCCAGAGATTAAAACACTTCCTAAGGCCTCACGAGCTAGCTACTGATTAGTTGAAGTCAACATTTATTAGCCCTAACTTTTAATTTTTCAAACATATCATTCGAAAACAATGAAAAACTTAATGAACTTTTATATTCTCTTCACAGGCTACAAAATGCTGTTCCCCCTAAATGTTTTCTAAAAGTAAGAGTATTTTAATGATGAAGAATCTATTACATGTTCCGTAAATTAAACGTGAAGGCACAATGTGAGTGGTAATTTTCGTGATTTATGTAATTCACCTATTTATATATTTAATGATTTATTCATTCACTTATTAAATTTTAGTTGATAAAATGAAGCTAGCATATAATATTAAATGTCTTATATGAATAACAAATTGTTCATCAATCAATAGTTGATTTATACTCTGCAATTCTTATTAAGGACCAACCCAAATCACAGACAAGCAATTAACTTCAAGGGCTTTAATTTTCTGCATTGCTCAATGAAGCCGCCTCTGCATTACTGTAACATTCTTTGTCCCGTAAATGCCATGGCCCCCTCTTATTTTCACTTGACACATCACAACTGAGAGCCACTTCAGCATCCTCCAAGGTCAGCAATCTAAGTGATGGGTCACCTCTGTTTTCTGTGCACTTTAGCTCCGTGCTAAATATCATTGGTCCCTGGCAACACCCGCAGTGCATCATGGGAAGTCATTCAACACACTCTCCCCCGCACACACGCACACACCACCACCACTAACAAGGGCCTACCTATGGGCTCTTTTCCAGGGTAATTTTTAACTTAATTTTTAAATATTTCATATATATAAACAAGGTGGTTTTTCAATTTCATGAGTATAAGTTTAATTAGGGTTGCTTCTGTGAGCATGGGTGGGAGGCTACATAATAAACTGTAGGCAACTTGCCAGTGGCTATACCATTGAATTGAAAAGCCTTCCCCTTTCCCAGGATCCTGTTAACTGCCCATAGCTCATCAGAAAGGGGAGAGACCTCATGAGTCCTTTCCCAATTCATGATGGAATACTGACAGGCTCAAATCTTGAAGATCTTGTGCAGGTAATGGCAGCTGCTGAGTTCATAACTGAAATGCTCATATCATGTCTAGAACATGGCATGACCTTTCCCACCATGAAGCTCATATATGGCATCCTTTCCACCCCTCCTCCACAATGTTCCCTGGCCTGTGGGGAAGGGGGTGATATAAATACCCTGGTTTAGAGTTGAGTACTTAATGATAACTCATTCTTAACACTTGACCAGTACTGAGTCTCTGCATTAGCCACTGTCCACCACAGAAAGACATTTCTACACTCCAGGCTGAAAGCAGTAATAGTTCATGGGCATAAATGATACTGAATATTTTATGCATGCATGCTTCTACTTCTGTTTAAAACATTTTTTATGTATTGATATATATATATATATTTACCATATTGCAGTGTACATTTCTACCTCTGATTAAGATACTTATATATTGTTTATGTATTGATATATATATTTTTACCATATTGAAATGTATACTTGTACATTGTTTACATTTGGAGGGTCATTGTCCTCATTTATTGCACAGTTGTTTATTCTGTTAGTCTTTAAGTTAAATAGGTATTAAGAATTGTAGATCAATAGTCATCTATGTTTGTCATATTTATAGTTAAACTAATCAGGTTCTTTAGATACATAGAGATTATATTCTGTATAAATAATCTTCAACCTCTTCAAAGAGCTGTAGAAAATGGCATTTAATCTAACCTAGAGTTAGTGAGACACAATCGCTCCTGGCAACACCAATCTATTCCCGAGAGATTGTTGAGCACCAAAGACACTCCTTTTAGAGCTTGTCTTCTTCTTGGCAAAACCAGCCTCTGGGCAAGGAACTGCCCATACCTCAACTACTGAAAAAATACATATTATCCAGAAATGGATAAGCAGAACTGTCAAATCTTGCCAAGACAGGGTAAGACAGTTTTGAAAAATTTCTTGCCTTTAAAAATAATCTGTCAGTTATTCTAGGCCTTAGCCAAAGTTGGTTGCTTCAACACTACAAATGTGACTTTGGGTGATTGCCCAGGTAGCCAGTTGTCTCTGTGATTTTGGAAGTTGTTTGATTGCACTTCCTAATTACTCAGGTAACATTATTTCCCTTCTCAGATCTTTGATGGGGTTGAAGACTAGATAAATGTAGTTATTTTCCTCTCATGACTTGGCCAAGTTATTTATTATACAAGACTTAAGCTAGTTAGAATAGGATATTTGTTTTTATTGTATATAATTTCGTAGTAGGTTTAGAACTCTCTTACTTAAACAAAAGGGGGAGGTGCTGCGGGAGCTCCTTCCACTCCTTCAGCCAATAGCCGCTGAGATACCAGCCCACTGGGGTGTGGGCTCTTTCTCTTTAAAAAGCAGCAGCAGCCCTCTGCCCACTCTCTTGCTTCCAGCTCCTGTTCAGACTGCTAGACTCTCTGTTTCCTGTTTGCAATGAGAGGACTGTGGTTTGGGACATTGATCTGTAAGTTTTTTTCCCTCCAATAAATAACCCCTTTTAATAATAATTTCCAAACTAGTGTGGGATTGTTTTGCATCATTACTTTCTAAAGTTCTAAAAGAAGAGATACAGAAAACAGCAGACAGACAAGGAGCTCCCACACACATGCCCTGGCTTTATGTGTCTTGTGAACAAAGGATGGATGTTTCCTATGGAGGTTCATTTCTTGGAGACTGCTGGATGCTAGTGGGTCCCAAACTTCAAATTTCTGCAGTGCATGGTCTTGACAACTTCTTTGTGTGTTTTTAAGTCAAAAGCAAACTCCTCCTAAACAATTTCTTCCGGATGATCACTCTCCTTAAAGAAAATGCAGTTAATTCACTGCAGGTGTTAGCCATCCAGTACTGGCGAAGAGGAAGCCCAAAGACAGCATAGAGGATCAAAGGTGGACAAGCTATTTTGATTTTATGGTATGGTCAGGCTAGCTCAAGGTCTGTCCTGGAACAAAACTACAGTAGGAACATCCACTATGGATCAGAGTCCTCCTGACTAAGGGAGATGGCTGGGTGTGGAAGTCAATGTACCAAAGATAGAAGACTCTTGTTGATCTTGCACAAGCCTGGGGCTCTGTTCCCAGCACCCACATGGTGGATAACACCATCTGTAGCTCCAGTTCCAGGGGATTCAGCACCTTCATCTGGCTACCGTGGGTGCCCTATGCATGCATTCATACATGTTGTCAAACATTCACACGCTTAAAATAAAAGTAAATAAGTCTTTAAAAATCATCAAAAGAGGGTTCTGTACAATGAGTAGACTCCATCTACATTAAGATTCATCTGGGTGATAAGTGAAACTGAGGCAAGGGATGCAGCTCCTGTCAAGGTCTCGGGGTTGAAAAAGCTGGTTGAAAAGGCTGGAGCAATGGGAAAAGGGAACAAAATGTAGTGAGGGGCCAGAAGGTGATGAGGTCACAGAGCCACACAGGCACCAAGTGGAAGTCTTTCAGGGTGATGACAAACCACAGACAATGGCTCATTAGTCACTCAAGAGATGCTTTGGTTTTGTGGAGAAGCCAAGGAAAGACAGCGGTTGAAGGAGAGGCATGTCTGGGTGTTGGGGAGAACTTACTCAGAGAACAGCTTCTTGGGATACCCACAAGGCACACGATGCTGGTATCAGATGGAATAAATCCTAACCACACAGGATTAAGGGCTTAGAGTAACAACAGTAATTAGAGAATAGGAGCCATAAACGGAGAATGCTGATTCTGTGACAGTGCGCGGGCATCGTGACAACCTGAGTGGTTTGGAGAGGGGGCAGGGCAGCGCTAATTATTTGTGACCTGATTCCCTGTAGTCCCAGGAAGTTCACATCCGGGATCTTCTATGGAGTGAAATGAGAGCTACAAGAGCCCTTTCTAAGTAAGTCAAGATGAGGGAAGGGCTGTGCAGGATTCTGGGATCATTGGGTCTAGCTGAAAATCTGAAGAAAGTCGAGGCAGGAATAAAAATGGTGACTCTGGATATGTCTGGGATCATTGGGTCTAGCTGAAAATCTGAAGAAAGTTGAGGCAGGAATAAAAATGGTGACTCTGGATATGTCTCTCTATATGATTTTAAAACATCTAAGTATGTATGTATCTATCTATCTATCTAATCTACCTATCATCTATCTATCTATCTCTACATCTATCTATCATCTATCTAATCTACCTATTATCTGTCTGTCTACCTATCACCATCATCATCTACCTACCTTTCATCTATTAATCATCTACCCATTATCTATGTATCAATTCATATATCCATATATTATCATCTTTTCAAATTTCCTAGGTGGGCCACATACTCATGATAGCTCAGCCTCAATCTACCACAGGTTAGGATTACAGCATGTGCCACCCCAAACCCACCTTTCCATAGGCCAATCGTTACTCAGGCTCTTACAGGCTATTATAAATGCTACTGAAGCTTGTTGTGCTAATGCCTTTTATGCTGTGACCAAAATGCTTGAGCAAATAGCATAAAGGAAGAAAGACTTGTTTTGACTCACAGTTTCAGAGGATTCAGTCTGTGGTTGCCTAGCCCAGGACTTTGCCATCAAAACCATAGTACCTAGGACCAGGTAGTGGAGGAGCCTCATAGAGAGGCAGTAGAGAAAAGGAAAAGTACTGGAGGGTGGGTATAACCTTCTAGGCAGTGATTCTCGACCTATGGGTTACAAACCTTTTGGAGGTTGAATGACCCTTTCACAGATTCGTCTAAGACTATAGGAAAACAGATATTTAGTTTGAGATTCATAACAGTAGCCAAATTATAACTATGAAGTATCAACAAAACTAATTTTATGGTTGGGGATCACCACAACAAGATGAACTATATTAAAGGGTCACATAGCATTAGGAAGGTTGCGAATCACTGTACTGAGGCATATCCCTGATAAACTACTTCCTCTGCGAGGCACCATCCTAAAGGTTCCAGAACCTTCCAAAATAGTACCAACAGCTGGAGGCCAAGCCAAACTGATAGGTGACATTTCATAATCAAACCACAAAGCTTGGGATAGATACCACAAACATAATTAGCACTCCTCACTATGCACTAAATACAATCTACAGAGCAAGTTATGTATTATCCTCCATCGTCATAAGCAAATGATAGAAAAGAAAAAAGCTGAATCCAAAAAAATGATTAGAATCAAGTTTTAATGACCACACTCTTCTCATTATTAAAGACCACACCCTAAAGTAAAATACTGATTTTTCTATGAAAAAGTCGATTCTATCTCCACTCACTGAGTAATGTGGATTTGGATGGCTGTCTCCTGTCTATTAGTACAGTAAGCCCACGCCGTTCCACCTTCTTTGGTGTTTGTGGTATGCTTTGTTTTTTCTTGGCTATGTTCACAAGCACATGTTTGTCTTCTCAGGATTTATTCTGTGACGTTTTCATCAAGGGCCACCCTGTATGCTACAAAGATCAGGAACAAAAAGCCAATGAAGCAAAATTTCACTTTTAAACTAAGCAAGATAGAGAAGTTCTAAACACAGGAATGGTTCCTACTAAAGTCAGGACGGGCTTGTGTGATGGATTCTCTCGGATGCTGGCACCGGCGCCAAGCACTGCGCATCACACTCTAGACTAAGGTCTCACAAAAAAGTGACTCTACCGGATGCTGCACAATGCAGCTGAATAGGGAGCCTGGCCTTTGAATGGAGTCAATTGCCAGATGCATGAGACATTCAGACACCGATGAAAGGTTGGCCTTGACTTCGCCACGAGAGGGGTCACCTTGATGACTTCAAAGTTCCTTTCAGCTTTGCAAAACCTTACAGCTCTGCTTCCCAGAAACGAAGAGTGAACAGTTGGCCGAGCACTCAGCAAAGCAGAGGTGATTGATTCCATGGAGGCAGGGCCTGGTGGCTTTCTAGAGCACTCACCATTTGCCTATCATGGCTTATTTATAGTGGTCTCTGGCTATTGTTCTGGAAGCTGGACCTTTTTGGTACGCACTGAGTTCATGAAACTCCTGCAGGCAATCTTCCTCCATCAACTCACCTGAGACTAAGATACATGACAGACAGAAGATATTCTTCCCCGATCACATAGTCACATCTCATAGAAATGAAAATATTAGAAGGGTGCGGGTAAAACGCCATCCAAAGGGGAGATGGATATGTAGGGGCCATGTCCCTTACGACCAAAGTGAGGCTTGCAATTGCACGCACTTGCACAGCCGAGGACTTCTCTCCATAGCCAGTACGCCCGCGCTTCCTTACTCAAATTTACTGTCTCAGCCAGTGCCATGGACACCTACCCCAGTGATGGTCTTTTTCACACCTTCTATGTATAGAGATATCACTGATCAAACTTGATTTTCATCCACACTTGGATATTGTTTCTTAGCTTATGCTGTGAGAGGCAGTTGATGTTAAGTCTCCGAAGGCAAACTTATGCATCCTTGTGCCGCCTTACTGGGGATTTCACAGTGTTTTCGTTAAAATCTCTTTCCATTCACATCATGCAAGTAGAAAGGATTCAGGATGGACAGACCAGGAAGAGGAAACCATTTTAATTATTTAAATTACAGGCGAATTCAAATCTGGATGAGTGGGTATGCACTATGAAACAGAGAAAATCAGAATGTGACATCGTCGGCAAAGTTCTGAGAACTGAGTTCAGAGCACTTAGTGCTATAAGTGGGTGATGTGGTTTTCTGAGAAGGGTTAAGAGGAAGTGCTTTGAAAACTAAAGGATCAAGCATCTTCCAGGAGACAATGAGAAACAGGTCTCAGACCCCACCTGAAACCTCCTGAATCATGGAGAAGAGAAATCTGTGTTTCACACGGGAATCTGTGCTTCATCTGGATTTCTAGAAGATTCTTGCACATGAAAAGTATAAGATCCAATGCCTGTCTTTACAACTTATGGGGGAAACATACATGCATACTGTGCATGCATAGAGCATACGCACACATATGCACACAAACACATTCTGCAGTTCATTACACTCAAGCAAGTTAAAAATGATTTCTAAGATGCTAAAATCTGGCATTAATTATTACTATCAAGACATGTAGCAAAGGAAGCTCACTTGTGGATCCCGGGGTGAATGGCTTAGTAGAGCTTTATTCAAATAAATAGAGAAAGAGAGAGAGAGAGAGAGAGAGAGAGAGAGAGAGAGAGAGAGAGAGAGAAAGAAAAGTTCAGATCCCCAATACCATGTAAACACGGGTTCCCTGGCTGTGTTGGCCCACATATAATCCCAGCACTAAGTAAGCAGACACGGGATGGCCAGAGCAGCGCAAGACAGTCAAATCTGTGAGTTCGGGGTTCAAGTAAGAAACAGCACCTCAATATGTAAGGTAGGAAGTTATTAAGGAAGACGTGTCACTGCATGTGATAACATATATACACATATATGTACACATACATACATACCACACATATACACTAATGTAGAAACCAACCAGAACCCCCCTAAAAAAGCCAAAAGAAAAAGAAAAACCCAAGGGAAAAAAAAAACAAGCAGAACACCATCATCTTCTTTGAAAGTAATTTTTCAGACTTAGTATCATTTGTATACTGGCTAGTGCACACTCCCATGCGCTTTAGGGTTATTCGCATACAGGCTAGTGCACACTCCCACATACTTTGAGATCATCTGTCTATGCTTACACAAGTTTCTAGGTTTCAGTCAGTTTCCTACACATTACCTTTCTGCTCCACTGCACCTCAGGAAACCTGGTCAAAACCTCAGAGGAAGTTCCGCCTAGGCTTCTTCTCCCTGAACAATCACCCGGCACTCCTACCATGTCTGCCAAGAGTAAGACCTTTCCTCCGCTAAGTTTTGCAATGATCACCACCTCCTATTCAAAAACTTTAGGAAATTCTTGCCAGTCCAAGAGCCAGACAAAAACCACCCCTCAGGTTTTTTTTTTTCCAGAAAGAAACAAATATAGAGAGAGCATAGACACGGAACAGACAGACATGGCTATTACAGAGAGGCTTGGCACTCTGAAAGTACTTTATAACCTTCATTACCTTAACAACATGACATTTAGTCAGTTGGTTATATCTACATGCTTTGATGCCATGGCTACATAGAGGCTCTTTGTAAAAATGGATGATATTAATAACGTTTCCTGTTTAGACGACACTGCAGTAAGACGTTAGAGTTACTTTATCCCTTGTACAAAAAAATACTAGAGATATCCTTGCTATATATCAGGAAATGCTTGCAAAATTTGTAATACATTCCTCCACCCAGCCAGTAATGCCTCCCTAAGAGAGTGGACAGTGTGTGTGTGTGTGTGTGTGTGTGTGTGTGTGTGTGTGTGTGTGTGTGTGTGTGTATGCGCGCGCGTGTGTGTGTATGTGTATGCATGTGTGTGTATGTGTATGTGTCTGTATGCATGTGTGCATGCGGGTGTATGTGTGCACGTGTGTGTTTGTGTGTGTGTATGCGTATGTGTGTGTATATGTGTGCGTGCGTGTGTATGTGTACAAGTGTGTGTATGTGTATGTGTGTGTATGCATGTGGGTGTGTTTATGCGTGTGCGTGTGTGTGTGTGTATATGTATGTGTGTGTGTGTTGAGGCAGGGGCAGCTATCTCCCTATAGCTCCATCTATCCCAGTTCTGAGAAAATGTCTAACTCTTTAACAACTTTAGTAGGTGAAATGGTATCTCACTAGTATTCTAGTTACCACCACCAAAGATAAGTAACTTACATATTTCACTGCTTACTAGCTCTTTCTAGCTTTTCATTTATACATTTTTGTTCTTTTGATTATTTGAGGTTAGTCTGCCCTTCTCACTAAACTGTAGAAATTAGCCCTATGTCTCAAGTGTTAAACCTTTGATATAGAAAATGTAAACATTTTTATCACATCTTACTTGCTTTTTATTTTTTTAATGGGAGACTCTCTGCTATATAATAATTTATAAACATTTCTTTGGCAAAAATGTAGGAATTTTGTAATAAAAACAAAGAATTTCAGGTGTCATCCTTTTATTTATAGCCATGGTTTTGGAATGAAACTTATAAAGCATGTCATGTACAAAGGTTAAACTATCATTCATCCATTTATTTATTCTAACTTGTGTGTGTGTGTGTGTGTGTGTGTGTGTGTGTTCGTGTGTGTGTATGTTCATGTGTGTGTGGAAGCCATGGGACAACCTCAGCTGTCACTCCTCAGGTTGCCTCACATGCTAGATCCGATGGCCAGCAAGCTCCAGGTATGCTCTCGCCTCCATCTCCCACCACTGGGATCACCTCCAACCCATCTGCTCTGTTTCCAGACTCTGAAAACGAAACTGAGGTCTTTGCAAGCCCAACCAAGTGGCACTGACCCCTCTTTCCAATGTCTTGCAGCCTCTCAATGGTCCCTGTTTTCTGGCTCTCAATCTATTGTCCATGTGATCTGCTGGCCAAGACTCAGTCTGTTATCTATCACTCTGTCTCCCCTTCCAGCCCAGACTCATGCCTATCTTCTGTTCCTTCTACCAAAAGTAAGACCTTCCCTGACCTCTGACTGGAACAGTATGCCAAGTGCCCATATATTTCACCCACCTCAAGGCCGATTCATGAATCAACCTGACCAAACACCTTAGTGATTTTCTCCAACTATTTCATGATCTAGCATCTAATTTCTTTCCTCAGTTCCATAAGCCATCTCCACTTCCTCCCTAACTTTCAGTGTCTGGAGGGCATAGATTCTTTATAATCGCCTTTGGTCCTATAGCCATCGCACAAGCTCCAGACCTAAGGCAGGGTTCCCATCCTGCCTGAGTCACACAGGTTTGCACCAAGTGAAGACCTTTCACATAGTTACAGAGTACAGAATAAATGGGGACAGGACCATGAGGGGAGAAACTTAAATTTAACATGATAACAAATACTAAAAAGTCTTACTTTTTTTTGTTTTGTTTTACCAAATTATTGTTGGACCAAATACACTCAAGGGGATAGGAAAAGATGTCGGCCATACTCAAGACCTCTGTTTTTTTGTCAATCCAAAGTAGACTTGATGGTAAACACATGAGCAATTGAGGAAAAAAATTAGAGGGAAAAAAAGGTGTCAAGCACCCCAAGGAGCATAATACTTTTCTTAGATTTAAATGAAAAGCTTAGCACTGAAGGAGAAGTATTGTTCTGAAAGTAAAAAGGACAAAGAAATTTTTGAGAGGGCCAGGAAGAGTGGTATGGTTGCATTAATACCCCCATTATGAGCTCAATTAAAGGGTGCCGAAGACACGTGAGCAGCTGTTTCATTCACAGATATACATCATGTGACTGCATCCAGCCAATGCTGCACATGGGATCTGGGATAAGGCAAACAGAAGAAAGGTGCTCATCCATGGCGGCTTATGGGATAGACAGAGGAAAGAGAACTGATGGCTAGGGGTTCAAAAAGTATCCAGCAGTGACATTAGAGTTCATATTAGGAACAAAAACTTACACATGCGAGGACTATTTAGTCAATACTTATTAAGTGGCTACTGAAGACCGGGGGAATCACTCAGCCTGAAGACCTCTGAGATAGCCCTTGAATCATGGGCTTGAAAAGCTTGGTGAAAGTGGCCACAATAATTGAAGGAAGATTGCCATGAAAGTAGAATTAACGCTCATCTGTAGAAAGGCAGGAAAGCTGAAGACAGAGCTGAAAAATTAAAAGAAAACTCGATGTTCTCACTCGCCACTGAACAGTCTAGAGAACACTTCATTAAAACCCAGCACACACTCCAGGCCAGCACCGGCCTCACACATGACATTTCTAAACATGAGGTTTCACTCTGGGAAAGCAAGAGCTAACACTAGAGTCAGCTGCAAGAAAATGGCACCTCTTCCGCCCTCTAATTTAGTTCCTCCAGGGGACAAAGGCATCCTGGAAACTTCGGTGAGCAAAGTACAAGTATTGTGAAATATAGTGATGTAAAAAACAGACAATTTCCCAATAGATTTATCTTAGACTGCAGGGGGAGTTTTCTATAAAGGGCTGAGAGAGACTTGCACTGTGTTCCAAAACAAGAACACCAAAAAAATGTACAGAAGAAATAGGAGGATTACAGACAGCAAATCTCAGCAGGATCTCAAGCCTGCTCACTGGAGAGCGGAGTAAACAGAGACAAGGTACGGTTCCAGGAAGGCATTGATCTGAGGGTACCGGAAGGGCACTTGCTGCACTGTGGCATCAAGTCAATCCCAAGCCGTTCTGCCACATTCCTCTGCCCACCATCACCAATAATCATCTCTTTGGACAAATGACTCTTACATTACATTTCACCTTCTCAACGTGCCAGGTATTTGCATTCTTTGCGGAATGCGGAAACAAACGCCTACAGTCCCACACTGATCCCAAAGACAGTCTTATCAAATAAGCCAAGTAGTCCCTGGACAGGCAGAAAGTAAAGAATAAATAGGGACATGAAATCCTGGAGTCACAACACTAAAGCCAGTGGCAGAAATAGACATTGGCCCTACAAAATTAACACACTCAGCATCATTTTTATGCAAATAAACTTGCTATTTTCATTTCCAATTATTAAACTCATCTAAACCCTGCTAATATGTTTGTTTTTAAACTCAATTCAGACAGTGTACTATGCAGTACTGACTTTCTGCTTTTGCTTAACTCTCTCTCTCTCTCTCTCTGTGTGTGTGTGTGTGTGTGTGTGTGTGTGTATTTGCATGTGTGGGTAGGGATCAGACATCAGTATCAGATAGTGTTCCTCTCTGGCTGCGACCTGGGCCTGGCTGATTGGGCTAGACTGTCTGGTAGCAAGCACCTGGAAACCACAGCTTTGGGATTCCAGGCTCATGCCACCCTGCCTAGTTCTTAACATGGGAGCTGGGGGTTTGAACTAGGGTCCTCATGTGTTAGCAGCAAGCACTTTAGCCACAGAGCCTCTCTCCATCTTCGTAACAATGAATTTTTAAAGAGATCTGTTTTTATTTTATGTCTATGAATGTTTTTCTGCATGTAAATTTGTGCACCACGTGCTGGGTGCATCGGAGGCTATAAATGGGTGTTAGCTCTCCTGGAACTGGAGGTATGAGCTGCCAGGGTCCTCTGAAAGAGCAGCCAGTGATCTTAAACACTAATCCATCTCTTCAGCCCCTCTACAAGTAACTTGTAAACAGATGAAAATAATGGTCAATCTTTAATTATAAAAAGAGAAAAATTCCTATTTGTCTGCGGTGTGTTGAACAAAGCTCTCGCCCCCATCCACGTACACTGGACTAATAGAAAACAACAGGCCTTTGTAGCTTTGTGCTCAGGAAGAAATCCCCTGTGTTTCCAACGAAGAGAATGGGAATTGGTCAACAAATTTGAAAGCCATGATTAAGTTCTGTGAAATGAGGGTGTGTAGACTTACACATTATGTGAAATACGTGTTCTTAGGCTCATTTTATTTAAGGGGGGGAGCAATCCCTGGCCTTCATGTAATCTGTTGTCTTCTAAATATTTCCATGCCATCCCTGCACAGTGGTGCAGTGGGTAAATATTGTGTCACTTGTTATTCACGAGTTATGATTTTAGTTAAAATTGAGCACGAGATAAGAAACGGGTAATCAAAGGAAAGGAAAACTGAAATATGATCAGCTTTGGCCTGGACTCATCAGGTTTACGAAGCTCCTCTTTCAAGCTGCATGCTCACACTGTGACATTTCCTGATGTTGACCAAGAAATACCAAACAAGTTTGACAAGAGTGATTAAAACCTTCAACTGTGCATACTCCCGGACTAATCATTCTAAAACATTTGGGGGATTAAATGTGCCCTAGGACAAAAATATTTCAGTGGGACTGTGATTTAGCAAGAGGTGTCCTTGCCTGACGTTCACTTCAACTTAGCATATGAGGTGACAGACAGAGGACATCTACCCAGAACATGCATAGAGCGTGGTTGAAGTGGGCTGTGAGATGGTTGCTTGGTGGCACTGGTAACCCAGAGCCCCTGCTGGGTTCCAACAGGGTGTCAAGAGGAGATGTGACGAGGGGTCCCATTCAACCCAAACTCAGCCAGGACAGTCATTTTCTCACCTAATGCAGGAGAATGTGGCCAGGAGGTGGCTCAGTCTGTGAATGAGCAGCACGCAGCATGAGCACCTATTTGGATCCCCAACACCCACATAAAAAAGGCAGCCATGGTGGCTCACATCTGTCACTCTAACTGGTGCTGATGGAGACAAACAGATTTCCAGAGCTCACTGGCCAGCCATTCTAGCCAATTAGTGAGCTCCAAGTTCAGTGAAGAGAAAATATAAAGGAAAAATAAAGGGAAGAGAGATTGAGGAAGTCAATTCATGGCCTTCACATACATGCACACACACATACAGGATCATGTTTGCACATATAAACAGACACACAAAAATAAATATTTTAAATGAACAGAATATACCCCACGTGAATTTAAGCACTGACAGGGAGGGTTATGTCACCCACAGAATCTTAGGGTTAGGAATCCAGTCAGCCACATAGTAAGAAGCTCATCAATGTTCTAAATCTCAGGGTTAGGAATCCAGTCAGCCACATAGTAAGAAGCTCATCAATGTTCTAAATCTCAGGGTTAGGAATCCAGTCAGCCACATAGTAAGAAGCTCATCAATGAAGCTAACATGATCAGAAATCACCAATTTAATATTCAGTAATTAACTATCTATAATATATCATAATCCATAGTGGCCAAATAGTAGCAGGAAAATCATGTGGACCAATGAGCTGAAAGTCTATAAAATATGGTGCAAACATCATAGAAGCCCTGATCCTGATGATAAGAATCAAAAAGATAAATGACCTGTTGAGAATGTGCCAAATATGCCCATCACTAGGAAAACGTTATTAGATATTATCTCCAACATGATAGCACCGATTATAGATCTGATTACAAATTCACATAAACATAGAGAATACTGTTGAAGACTGAGGCATGGTGGCTCAGCTCTGGAATATCAACACTCAGAAAACGGAGGAAGGAAGAACACATGAGCTCAAGGTCAGCCAGGGTTACCCAGAGCTTCAGAACAAACAGGGATAAAAAAATGAGATGGTGGGGAGAGAGATGGGTGAAAAGAGAGAGAGAAGAAGAGGGAAAGGAAAGGAGAGGGAACGAGAGAAGGAGGGGGGAAGAGTTAATATCATTGAAGAGCAAACCTGTGTATCAATATTGGTTAATACACAGAGTTCTCTGATAACATGGTGGTGTGTTGAGAGATATTAGCTTCCCCATGATATGGCTTGGATGGCTCACTAGGTATGTAAACCATGCATTATTTTGCAATAGCAATCTTTCTTAAATGTTCAGGAATTATTAATATAGAAACTATATTTTCTATGAATGCCAATAATATCAATGCAATAAACAAATATGGTACAGAAAATGGAAAACACTACAAATAAAACAAGAGAGTCTGCCTGGGGTAGAAAATTCAAAAGAAGTCCAACTCTTTTGTGGGATATTTGTACACTGAAGATGTATTGCTGTGATTGGTGTAATAAAAAGTGAACAGCCAATAGAGAGGCAGAAAGTATAGACAGGGATTGTGGGCAGAGAAAGAACTCTGGAAAGAAGAAAAGCGTCACCAGCCAGATGCAGAGGAAGCAGGACACGCAGGAGAAGGGGCCACAAGCCACACGGCAGGATGGAGATTTATAGAAATGGGTCAGTTTGAGTTGTAAGAACTAGTTAGGAATGAGCCTAAGCTATAGGCTCAGCTTTCATAAATAATAAGTCTCTGTGCCATTATTTGGGAGCTGGCTGGCAGGACAGAGAAAGACTCATTACACAACTCAAAATTACATTTTGATTTAGCTTAATGTTTTCATATAATCCTCTGTTGCTCTGGGTCATTGCTTTCATATATTTCTAAGCGAGGAGGGTCTTTAATTCTCTAGAACAATCCCATTTGAAAGCAGGACGTGTTGTTTAATTTTTATGTTTAGTGTGTGAGCATGCATGCCTGTGTGTGCATCTGTGTCTATGTGTCTGTCACACATGCATATGGAAGGGAAAAGAGAACTCTCAGGCATCCAGTCTCTGGTTATACCATGTAGGTTCCAGGGATTTAACTTAGGTCAGGCTTAGTGGCACGTGCCTTCACCCACTGTGCCATCTCACCAGATTCAAGACTCATCACGTTGGGTATGCATTTATATCCTCTTAGTTGCTTAATTTATCATATAGAAAAGCTATTTTATATTTTACAGAATTATATAAATTCTTCAAAATTCTACAAAACTATTATAGCCTTGTTGGTGTAGGTGTGTGGCACACATGAGACATAGAAAACAAGATGGTTTCATTCATCCTGAAAAACCCATCAGTAGAACCTTAGTCTGCATCTGGTGTTACTGTAGATCCTACAGAGACATTCAAATGCCAAAACCTGTGATCTGAGCTCGGAGATTGTTCTCAGGCCACCCAGGATATAAGCCTGAGTATCCCTCTACCATATATATATATCAAGACATAAAGAGCCCAGTCGTGTTCAAAAGAGCAGAGGCACATTTACCACTGAGCACCAAAAAACAGTCAGAAAAAAAAGTCAAACACCAGTTTCACTCTACCTTGAGGAAAAATTAGAAAAGCACAAAAACAATTAAAAAAAATGACAATACAGGAAGGCACCAAAAGTGCAAAGACAAAATGAAGGAAGATTGTTCATAACAAAAGCCAGAAAATCGAAGAACACAAATCCATCTCAAAACCTTGATTATTGGAGGAAGGAAGGAAAGGAGGAATGGATGGAAGGGATAGAAACTAAAACAGAATAAAAAAAATCCAAGAAGAGCAATCCAGGCAAGTCAAGGCAATACACAAGATGGAATTGAAAAAGTGAGGTCATGAGTGACAACCATCCTGAGCCAAAGGATAGAGAGGTGTGTAGCATCCAAGATGAAGGAGAGTGGGGATCAGTAGCACCAATTGCCAGCCTTTCTTGACCATACTGAGACCTGGTGATGGAAACGTGGAGATGGTGACCTCGTGGGGCTCCACCCCTCTAAGATATTCTTGTGCTAGGAGTGCAGCTGGCAGCATCACACACATGGGTCCTCCAGTGTCTTGACTATTGGGCCCCAGGACACATTGGAGGTTTTCAAATATCACTCCTGTAGGCCCAGTTGCCACTGTGTGACCCTGGTGCCACTACAGGTCTGCAGCCTTTTTACTGACACCAGGGTTTTGTCCTCCAAAGCAGATCTGTTCCACGTGCAACAACAGCGCTCCTTAGAATTACACCCCAGGGCACATAGAGGTTTATGTGACTAATTTACACACAGAACTGCCAGGAGATCTATTTTTTTAAAAAAAAAAATAATTCTGGAAAACATACTTTTATCCCAGGAAGACTTTCAGAGAGTTCCTCCTTGTGAACGGATGATGGGCCAGTCAAAACAAGAATGAATGACAGAAATCTGGAGCGATGGCTCAAGAGGCAGAGTGCTTGTCACATAAACATGAAGATCTGAGTTCTGTCTCAAGAACCCGGACAAAGGAGATGAGCTTTTGTCACACCCCAGTGCTGGGGATATGGAGTCAGTTGGCTCCCTGGGGCTCCCTGACCTGCCCGCCTGGCCCACTTGGCAAAGGCCAGGACCAGTAAAAGTCTCTGTCACAACCAAAACAAGATGGATGGCACCTGAGCACTAAGATTTGATATCGTCCTCTGCTCTCTCTATCTCCCCCCTCTCTATCTCCCTCTCTCTCTCTCACACACACACACATACACACTCACACACATACTCACACACTCTTATACACACTCTCTCACATACACTCACACACACTCACACTCTCTCTCACACACACACACACACGAGAGAACGACAGACATTGCCAAACTTTGCAGCACATTGTAAACCAAATCAGGTAGTCAATGTCCACACCGGCATTTATTGCTTTCCCCACAAGACACCAAAAGCCTCAGCCCCGTGACTCCTCCACATATTTCAGTTCTTGCCCAAAGATGGCCCTCCTACTCATAAATGTCCTTCCCTCTGCCAAGCAGCTCTTCTCGGTTTGCTTTTAGAAAGGAAAGCAGTCACCGACTTCCAGAAAAGTTAGAGCTGATGAAGACCTGATTCTCTTTCCCTTCCAGCTTTCCAGGTTCCTTTTGCTTGGTTTATCATGGGTCACCCACTAAGGAGAAGATGTTGAACTGCCCTCCCTCTTATTATGATTGGCAGCCACATGACAAAGTGCTCTGAAGATCACTGCTCTCCACAGGACAAATTCCTGTTACAAAACCATTAGAGGTTAACTAGAATAAATCAATCAGTAGGACTCTGAAAAGATGCTACCAAGAGTTACAGAGGGGGGCAAGAAGATTCCAAACTCTTATGACATACTACAGTGTGTCTCAAAACATAAGAACATGTGATTCTTGTGACAGAAAGTAAAAAGAAAAAATCAGTCCCTGTCATTTTGGTAACAGCCACTTCTGTGCACCACGCATGGGCTGTAGGTGACAGATCTATGACTTCCTGGCCCATCTCCATTTCTGTCATCATTAGCTACAAAGAAAGGAAGAGACACCAAAAGACGCCTGTAACTCTTTTAGGAGCGTGTGCTTGCATTTTATGTATGAATGAAACGTTATAATGTGATTCATGGACCTACAGATGAAGTTCTGTGTGTAGCTAAAGGTCCTGTTTTTAAAAGAGCAGGCGAGCCCCTATAAGAGTGTTCAGTGGGCAAATGCACTTGCCCCACAAGACTTTGCTGGGAACCTGCAGTGGAAGGAGAGAACCCATTCTGGAAAGTTGTACTCTAACATATGGCACAGTATCCCACCACCACCACCACTGCCACCATACATACATGCAGATCTCTGTGAGTTTGAGGCCAGTCTGGTCTACAAAAGCTGGTTCCAGGACAGGCTCCAAAGCCATAGAGAAATCCTGTCTCAAAAAAAAAAAAAAAGTCAAACATACACAAGAGTTAGATTTTTTTTTTAATTTAAAAACCAACCTGGATAATTAGGTCACTGTTTGAAGTGCAATGTCCTCCATTGGCTCATGTGCTTGAACACTTGGTCTCAGCTGGTGGTGGTGTTGGAGACATTTATGGAACCTATAGGAGGTGGAGCCCCACCGGAGGAAGTGGATCGCTGGGCCCCGGAGCCTTAAAGCTTTTCGGTCAGGTTCTACTTCCGGTGCCTTTAAAACGGGGACTCCCAGCAGTTGTCTAAGGGATTTCTAGGCTCATTCCCTAGCACTAACAAAGAGTGGAATGACAGAGAAAGACAACACCAGGCTGTGGAGACAGGGAAAATAACAGCTTCATTCCTTTGGGAGGGGAGCAGCCACAGGCTTGGGCACATTCTATAGGATCCTGGGGGCTTCCTCTTTCCCCTATTGATCCTGTCTAGACGCTCACCCCCAAGTCTTCCATGAAGTGTCTTCCAGGAACAAGAGCCCCGGCGTCATGGGGAGCCCGCTTTTGCTTCCCTAGTCTATCCAGAGCTCTCTATTTCCCCTTTGCCCACTCTCTTTCCAGCTTTTGTCTTAGTCCTGACTGTGACATGACCAGCCATCTTAGGATCCTAGAGTCATGTTTTTTCTGGCCATGGTAGACAACATCTCTTCTTCACCTGTAAGCTAAAACAAACTTTTACTTTCTTCTGTTAGGTGTTTTGCTACAGCAAGGAGAAAAATAACTATAATAAACATGATTATGGAAAAATTTTCCCACCAAGAGTAAGAGAAGAAGTGAATATCCAGGTGTGAGTATATTCATGGAGCAAGAGGAGGGCAGAGGGAAGAAGTGGGGAGAGAGATTAAAGAGAAAGAGAGAAAAGGAAAAGACACCACATGTGTCCCATACAGAGACCTCTTGAAAACCCCAAGGCCACAATAAATGGGAACTAGGGCCACCCACAAAAATGCCGTGTGACAGAGAAAACTTGTAAACTCCTAAAATGGAGCTATAGACCAAACATAAACCTTGGTGCATTCTGCTTATCATTCCATTTAGTCTGAAAATCTTATGGCCTCAAAACAATTTGCAGGTTAACTTTTTTTAACTTTGCAAAAATACTGTATTCAAGTGGGGTAGGTGTTCAAATTCACATGAATGCATTAAGCAGGTTGATTTGCTTGAGCTCAAATGTTTCAAAAGTAAAAGTACTAAAACCTCTTTCAATGTTCTCAGAATACCATTAGAATGTTCTTCTCAGAATCCCATACTTTATATTAAAAATGCAATATTCTAAAGCTAAGAGGGAAGCAGGCCACGTCTTAATTCTAACTGTGAAAGGAAAGTTAATTCTAGCAGGTGAAGAAATTCGGATGTGGACTGAAGCAAAGGCCTTCCCTCAATGGCTTTCTCCCTTCCTCTGGCTCTGAGTGTAAATACGCAATCCTAAAAAGAAAAATAATAATTCATGTGCTAAATCACATGAAAACAACACATGGCTGCCAAAGATTAAATGGCAAATTATTTAAAATGGGTCATTATATGATATCGGCTTAGTAGGGTTTGGGAGAAAGAAAAATGGTCTCCAACAAGAAAATAAAAGCAAGACTCAACCGTCTCCAAAGAGGAGTGTCAAGGGTTAATAATTGGGTTGGTATGTCTTGAGGTGTTACTGTTTCCCCCCATAATATCACGTTCTAAGTAACTATAGTATTTTGTCTTCATTTCCAAGATTCCTTCCCGTTCTTAGGCTCAGGAATTTGCACATTTGCAAAGCCCATTCAAAATGTAATTCCATCTATCAGTGGTGGTTTCTGCATTTACATTTGCTCTCGTGTCCATTCACAAAATGAAGAGGATTTAGGAATTTCACATGGCAGTTTGGTCTTGTGTGTACCCATGGGCTCCTCCACCACCTAGGGAGAGGAAGATATGGGATGAAAGGTATCACACTCACTACTGAAGCTTGGATAAGCACCAACCAAATCCACTCAGACAACTTCAACCACCACAGGAAAACCTGCCATAGGAACAATTAAATGACGCCTGTTGTTTTGTCTCTCCCCTCTCTATCCACTCCCGAGGGATGGATGTGTTCCTCTCAGTGTACAGGATTCAGGTGAGAAGGGCACAGCGACAGTTACCAAACCCCCAGAGTCCACAAAGCAGCATTTGACTGCTTTATAGAAAGCATCAAAGAACCAAGCAAAAACTCATGAAAAGCACAAATACAGGTCACCTTCCAATGCCACAGAACACCAAAGACCAAAGATGACCCAGCTGTCTCCAAAGAGGATTCCCAAATGTTTCCAAGGCAGGGGTCAGAGTGAATGAAACTGGTCAACAAGCCAAGACCCCAGAAAACAGAGCAGAAGACAACCCAATGAGAAATAGGAGCTGCATCCATCTTCTTCATACCCGGCATGTCTAGGAGAAAGCCATATCAAACTGCAAAGCTACAGACATATATCTGACCCCAAATAGCATGTATTTAATGAGGAACAAACATGATGGAAAATAAGCAAAAACATTCAGTGTGTACAAATTCTCTGCCAATGTCAACCTGAAAGCAAACTTAAAAGGAAACATAAGCCAGCTCACTAGTGCCCACACCTCTTATTTTCCTTCTATTTTCGATGTCTAAAATCTGAAATCTGAAACCAAGTAGCCAATTCTATAGACATTATCAAGGCCCTGAAAACAATCACTAACTAACAATACATCTGACTTGTACCTATTATAGTTTATGATGTATTAAATAGCATATATTATAGATAAGTTTATTCTTTTCATTACTATTCATGTGTGTGTGAACACCCGTGTGTGTGCAAGCCCTTGTGTGTGTGTTTTGTGTGTGTATTTCATGTATGAGACTTCAGGGCTGTGACCATGGACATCAGGAGACAACCGTGGGTCCCCATTCTCACCTCTGACCTCTCTTGAGACTGGCCTCTCTTTGCCACAGCATTGGTTAGACTAGCAAGCTTCTGGAGAATCTCTTGTCTCCACCTCTCACTTCCCCGTAACCCTCTTAGGAACACCGGGTTCACAGACACTTGGTCCTGCCTCCCACCTTTCCATGGGTTCTGGGATTTGAGCGTGGATCATCAGGTTTGGACAGCAAGTGCCTTGCCTAACGAGCCATCTCCCCAGTCTTCCTTTTAGTGTTATTAAATCTATAGAGCTATAATCTCTAATGACTAATATTACCTCCTGAAGACCATAGAGAACCCATAGAACCCAGTCTCTTCTTTACAACACCACTACTAAAGAAACAGGGGCAAAGAGTGGGCCCTGTGTGTCGTTTTCTAATGCTTAACATCATCAATGGGAATGTCACAGTCCTACAAAGCAATCTGTTGTTATTTCCCAATATCTTTCAAAGCAAACACAGCATCCCATCTTGGTATCTCTAAATTGTTGAACTTTACATTAGGCCAATGTTTCCTTTAGAGGTAAATCCCATGAAGGTTTTCTGATAAGATTTCAAAGATTAAAGTAGACAAGAAAAATGTAAGCAGAAAGATATATAAAGATTATTTATAATATTGAGAAAGAATGTGAAGTTCACCTTTGCTTTTGAATTTGTGTTTTGAGAGTCATTCTTAGCTTTCCTTTTACATAGCTGTCAGCCCATTAAGTAGGTTTGTATCTTCTAATTAAATGTCCCTCACTAGGGCATACACATGCATATTTTTTTCAACAATTGTTAGCAACCATCTGTTTTCATTTCCAGAAAATATATATTTTTAAAGCACAGCCCAAACAGTTCAATGTTTTCCCACTACTGCAAAAATAGTAACACACATCCTGAAGACACGTCCCTGCCCGTGAACGTCGGCCCTGTGGCCCTCCCCTCTGCCCCATCTGCTTGCAGCAGCTATAGCATAAAAACGTCTCTTCTCACATGCTTTGGATATTACACTAGTTAATCACATACAGCTGTGGTGTGTGAGACTGTTACAAAACAATTTCAGTGTGGTACTTGAAGCCAATTGTGGACAAACATCCACCATTTACTCTAAATAAAAAGTTTGACACACACACACACACACACACACACACACACACACACACAAAATGTTTCTTCTCAAAGGAAAGGCCGATGTTTTCCAGATCTGGCAGGGACATCATCGTGGGTGAACCTTTGTCTCCTTCTCTGACAAAAGACTGGTAACACCAAGAGAGATTTGTGCAAAATCACATTAGTGCAAAGATGAAGCCTCCAAGAGTCCCTGAAGCCAGAAAGACCCTGGATGAAACTGCGACCCCTTTTCCTCTTTTGTGTCTCTCTCTGCAAAGTGTCCCTGTCCCCAGCTCCCAAGCAGCTTATTCCCTCGTGTGAAAAAAAAATCTCCTATTGTATAATTCTGTAATTTCTTCTGTAAATGGAGAGAAAATGAAAGGAAACTGCTCCAGAAAGGACTGTGAAAGAAATATAGATGCTGCTCCCTTTAAGTTCTGAATCTAGAGAAAAAAAATAAGAACTTTCTAGACAATCTGGGGAGACATTTTTAGGGGATCAGAGCACATTCTAGAAAAGACAGCAAAACCTGCAGCAGGCTGCACACACCCCCACTGAGCCTAAAGACCTGCAGCCACGAGAACCGAAAGGAGAGAGCAATTCCTTCTAGCTGGGGTTTTTTTTCCTCTTATTTAAAACAAATTAAAATTCGGTACACTTGAAAATCAGCCAAACAAGACTTATCATAGCCTCATGCTCTCCCGGCCCCAAGCAAAGGAAAATACTTGGAATTGTATCTAAAATTGTGTAAATAGTCCAAGGCTGCAAGTTTGTTTGTTGTTTTTGTTTTTGCTTTTTTGGTGGTGGTTGTTGTTGTTGTTGTTTTAAGAAAATAAGTTTTGTACATTTCAAGTTTTCAAAGGAAACCAGAACTTGGGAGTTTTCGGACAGTTTTCAAACAACTGGCAGGTTCCCAAGTCCAGCTATCAGTGCAAAGCCCAGGCAGGAAGTTCCAAGAAATCTCAACCTCCCCCCCCCCCCCGCAGGATTGCCTTCCTGTGCCTGTCCGACAACTGGGTGAGCCCTGATTTTGCTTTTGAAGGATCAAGACGGCCACAGTTTTTAAAATGCTTTATCCTCTAGAAGCTTCCTTTTCTTTGTCCTCTCCTCATCCCTTGTGTTCTCAAGCATATGATCTCTCTATGACCAACAGCACCCCAGCTAGACTCTTAGCGGGAGGCTGCAGGCTGGGCTGCAAACGGTGGTGGTTCAAGCTAAAGTCCAGGCACAGTGGGTGAGACTCCGGCCTCATACCTGATCCTGCCTCAGTAAGGCTCTGAATGTCATCTGAATGCCATTAGCCAGAGGAACCCAAGAAGGACCTCTTAGTTTGAGCCCCTCGTCAAGAGTTTTAGGGGAAACTGACCAGAGAGGGGGAACACTGTTCTGATTGCTGGGCTGGTAGAGGAAGTCTTCGAGCCAGGAAGGTTATGCACAAGCAAGAATAGAGACACCTGCTGGGGGCTCTTTCTAAAGTAAGGGACATGACTAAAGTTTTCCAAATAATTTGTAAGAGAGAAATATCCATTTCTCAACCACAATATCCAGGAATACCAAGCAACTGAGCAGTGAGTAAGCCTACTGCCCTTCCCTGGCTTTCTCCTTTCTACTACTTTGTTCTCTGTTTGATGCTTTATTGCTGTTTTTTAAGGAATAGTCCTACCCAAAGTGCCTGAAATTCAAGGCAAAATATGCCTGTAGTCTCAGAACCCAACACCAACAAGAGAATTTTCTGAAAAATGTGGGGTTTTGAGAGTCAAATGCCATTTTGTATTTCGCCAGCAAGATGACATACACTTTTCAGCCTCGTCTTCTCTAGAACTGTGGACGGGTCTTTCTACCCTTCTAAGCAGCAGTTTGCTTTGAGAAACTTTAAAAAATCAAGCCACATCATTCGCTTCAATATTATAACATGTCACTAAGTTTCTTCATTATGCCATGACCAAAAGCAATGCCCCTCCTTGAGACTGTCTCCTCTAGCGAGGAGAAAAAGCATTAATCCAACAGAGACCGAGCATCTGAAGATGTGAGCACAGCACAGCACAGCACAGCACAGCAGCACCGCCACAAAGCACAGCCCAGCGTTCATGTCATTTAAATACACACTGTTCTGTGCACTTTGGCCTGCTAAATAGTTGCTATCTACTATTATTAAGGCTACATGCAGGTTTTGTCTCCTATAATGCATTTTAAGCTTCTAGAAAATTATTCTGGGAGATGAGAAACAGAAATAGCCTATATTTTGTTTTATTAAAGCAAAGTAGAAAGTTAAGGTCTTACATAACGGGAAAAGAGAAGAAAGTGGACCTACCTCTTCCTGCACTACAATATACATTTGAGGAAACAGAAGACTGGGCCTTAATCTTCAGAATATGAATTCCACTCTGTTTTCTCATGAGAAATTAAAAGTTGTCCCTAGCATTTCACTGTTTAAGTACAAAGCAAGAGCCTAGATTGTTTTTCTTTGTCTTACATTTTCTGAAAATTATACTAAACACTGGTTTGGGTTCTTTAAGAATCCCCACAAGGATTCTCGCCCTACACACACACACACACACACACACACACACACACACACACACACACACACAGCCTTCTTGTATATAAGAAAGGAAAACCACTTGATTTTCAGCAGCCCTTTAAGGCCTGATACCCCTGGAATCTGATTTTGATCAACCATAGGATTCTATTTCTATGAACACTGTTTCTGTTAGTTGCGACAAGAAACCGAAGTTGCAGTTAGACAGCTGGAGAAGTGGATTTCCGTGGAGTCCATTTAGGCCCATCACATAAACATAAACAAACATAAACAGAACGCCATTCCCTCTACTCGGAGATAGGTATGTGTGAAAAGGGCAAAGGTCATGAGGAAGCTGCACTCACTGCCCTCCACACTCCTGACAGTGCTTCCTTGGACTGGGTGAACTCTGTCAGAAAGTCCCCACGTGCTCAAATAGAACTGCACGCTAGTAGTTCCTCTGAATCCAACCTTTCACATCTCCAGTGTCCTAGGATGTCATTAACGTCTGTCATTCCAGAGGCACCAGAATAATATGTGACAACCGCACTACTGTGCTGAAGTTCTACAACATAACAGTTATAGTCGCTGCCGAACATAACAGTCGTAGTCAACAGCCGAAGTCGCTGACCTGACAGCCCCTCCTGGCCCTGATCTGATTACCTAAATCTCAGTTTAGGATGCCTAATGGAGCTAACTTCTTAAAAATGTTCCAGATGCCCATGGCTTGGGCTGATTGGAAAGTAACAAGACCCAGAGACGCTGCCAGAGTCCATGGGGCACTAAAGCCACACAGGACCCTAAACAGACTTAAAAACCTCTCAGTTTTCCTTCAGGCTCCATTCGTCCATCACTACTGCACTCTTTCTTCCTTCATTCTCTCTCTCTCTCTCTCTCTCTCTCTCTCTCTCTCTCTCCCCTGTATCTTTAACTCTACACAGTATCTGTTACTCCCTGCTAGTCATAGGTTAAGGGCAACCTAGGAGAAAAACAAAACAAAAAAACCCCAACTCTTCCACTCACTTCAGTCAAAACTTTCTCTTGCATTGGAAAACTAGAACCAGCACAAAGCACGATTTGGGAAACATTTGGAAAAATTTAGCCCGATGAGTAAAAGGTTTGGAATGCTTAACATTTTTCAGGCAACCCCTGGGCTTACTGTTTTTGTTTCTCTGGGGGGAGAAAAACACCTGCAAATATTTTCTTTTTTAAACTTGCCCCAACCATTTCTTTAAGGAAAGTAGCAGGCAGCATTCTCTACCCAGTTCCCCAAAGAGTTAATACTCAGGGCACCAGGAAGGAGGGTTGGTCTATTTAAGCAGCAGTGGCAGCCCAAACTAAGTGGACACAAAGGCAAAAAGCAACGTGAGTCGACCTTGGAGGAGTAAAAGCATAAAGCAATCGAAAAAGAAAAAAAAATGGCAAAAGAAACGTCAGCCTTGAAAATGCACTCCTGAGAGACTGTTGTCCAGTTTGGTTCTCAAATGGGCATTGTCTGATGAGACCGAATAAATGGGAGATAACCATAGCATGAATTACCAAGCCCTGGTGATCATGCCAACAAACCCGGTGACAGCACACATCGCTCAAGCATGCCTTGCTCACTCTTGCATGTGTACTTACTAAGAAGACGGTGGGGGTTAGTTAATGCAATACGAAATCAGACTGTCCGTGTACTTGAGGTGACTATCGCACAAACATTTTACCCCCTTCTCAAATCAAGTCCAATCGAATTGACAAATTAGAGAATTGATTTCGCACCTAACAGTTTTATGCGTTAACTGAAGGGTAAAAGTTCAGCGTTGGCACTGCCCTCTGCTCAGTTTTGTGGGCTTGCCTCTGGGCCCCTAACGATCACTTAAGCACATGCTCAGACAAAGCCCAAAGTCTTTAACCAATTCAAGTTCAATTATTATCAGTTACATTCCATGCCTTTTTCAAGACTCCGATGGCAGCTAAAGGGATGGGGGTAGGGTGGGGGTGGGGGCCAGTCTAAAAGGATAGACCCTGTATCCTAAGCTTCTACATCTTTTAGCCCATAACATCTCAGTCATCCTTCACATAAAATAAAGACAGCCAAAGCAAAAAATATACTCAACAAACTCTGAGGGACTTTGGTGGGTGCCCCGGAACCTCCCCAGGCTCTTCTTCATGCTGTGCTAGGCCATGAAAAGTTTAAGTGCTCCCCCCCCCCGTGTTTTCTGTAAGGAAGGGGGGTAAGGGGAGGCACCCAAATCTTTGAGATTCGCACACAAAGAACAGCTTACTAGAAAAGCTCCTGAAATCTTATTCGTGACCCTGAGAATGTCTGCTGGAACCCTCTTTTCTAAAAATCCCAGCTCACCTGCAAAAGACTTTCACCGGCTCACTAGCATTTCTGCGGCTAAATAACAAAAGAACACTCCATTGAAAGTACCCTGTCTTTAAAGGGAAAGCCACACTCCGGGTTCCCTCTCCCTTCTTCCTCTGCCTTGTTAACTCCATTCCTACTGTTAGTAATTTGAAAGCGGTCGGCAGAGGGGATGGGGGCGAGGGTGAGGGAAGGGTCCACTTGCCATGCCCCCGAGGAGCACCAGACACCACGCTGCCTTCAGAAGCTCGCGGGTCCAGCCATACCTTGGTTTGGAGGTACTGGGGACAGTAGTACGTGTACTGGGGGTACATTTGTGGCTGATCCAGGCGTTTGCCCATGTAGCTGGGATCTTTATCTCCGAGGCAGGAAACTGAATAACAGGGTATATGATGCCCCAGGCGAGCTTCTTCCTCTTAATCCACTGTTCCCGGCAGTCTGGGTGACTGATGAGGCTTCCAAGACTCCGCCGCTCACTAGTTCCAACACCGTAAGGAATTTAAAACAACTGGAAAACCAAAGCAAAACAAAAGAACCAAAAGAAAAGAAAAAAAGAAGAAAAACCAGATGGGGGCTGAGGTTCGTCGTAGAGAAACCCCCAGACAGCTTCCCCAGTTCTTGGCTGCCTGCTTTCTTCCCCGCTGCCCGGTCCAGTCCGGAGGAAGCAGTTTGTTCTCTAACCAGCTTGTCTCTAGCGGTGTCAATCGCAGGCGCTTGTAAAGGCGAAGGAGGAGGGAAAAAAAAAAGAAAAAAAATCCTTTAGCACAACTCGGAACCCTTGCAGTACAGCTTTTGGTGTCTCGTGTCTCTTTCCCACCTTGGAAAAAGAAATTGTAATAAAAGGAAAAAAGAAACAATGGGCAAAAAGGAAAAAGAAAGAAAAGGAAAGAAACTGGGGGGGGGGGGAGAAAAAGAAAAAGAAAAAAAATAAAGAAAAGAAAAAGAAACCCGTGCAGGCTTAGTTGCTGCTGTCTGGTTCCCAGAGTGACATGGTGTGTTCAGGCTGGCCTTGCCCCCTCTCATTCACTTCCCCTCCTTCCAGCCAGTGGGTGGAACCGAGAGAGCCTCTCCAGGGAGCCGCGGACGCAGTCCAGAAGGCTGCAGTATTTCCTCCAAGAGGGAAAAAAAGAAGAAGAAAAAAAGAAGAAGAAAGAGAGAGAGAGAGAAAGAAAGAAAGAAAGAAAAAGGCTGCTGCCACCCCTCTGCTAGCTATCTGGAATAGCAGAGTGAGTGGCGTCTGCAGCTGAGCCACGGGTGGAACCGAACCCAAGCCTGCCCTTGCAGTGCCTGGGTGGGGCATGGCCCAGCCCTCCCTGCCCTGCACCGACAGGGGCTCCCAAGCTTCCAACTTGCCTTCTCCTTCTCAATCGCCAAGTTCCCAGAGGTGAGGCATGGTATTGTTGAACAAAACAAACCCTGCGGGGGCGGGGGGGGGTGCACAGGGAGGAAGGGAAAAATTATATATATACATATATGTGTGTACATATATATTCTCAGACACACACACATGCCAATCTTTCTAGTTAAGAGGGGGTAAAGTGTGTTTAAGGCTTTTTCAAAACCTCTTAACACACTAAAAGCCAGATGAACCCAGGACCTAAAGATGAAACCAACATTTCGCCTTCTAGAGGACACTGAGGATGCTGAAGAGTGGAGAAAAAGTTGCTGTTCTTAGTTGGGTACTTCTGTGGGGAAGCGGTGTCCCACCTCAACAAGGGGGTGGGCTGAACTCTCAAAAATGTTTTGTGACTTATCCATCTGCTAAAAAATAAAAATCAAAGCGATCCTTATGTTTATTCGCTTATTAGAGAATAAAATCTTCCTCTCTCTCTTTTTTTCTCTCTCTCTCTCTGGATGATTTCGTGGGCTTTTTAAATGTTACAGAAAAAAATGAACAAAAACTCGTAATTACTTGTCAGAGTTTCCCCCCACCAGTAATAATATTCTGACACGTCTATCAGCTGCTACGTTATAATACAGACTGTTTCAGAGAAGATATATTTCCTTAAAGGGTCTCTCTGCAAGGCGGCGGCGTGGCTAAAATTAGCTGTGCCAGCTGTGTTTTGCTGGCAGTGCTCACGCATGCCCGGAGCGTGGGCAGCCAGCCTCTGCGCGCCTCTCCATTCCACCAAGTCGGCTGAGCACTCCAGCCGTCCTTTCAGATAAAAGACGCAGGGTACAAAGGCAGTTTTCTCTCAGAGACCAATGGTCAAAATACAATCCGTACGATGCTACCCCTGTGTAAGCTCGGACGCTCGTGGGGCAACAGCATGGATTCAGGGAAGCTGAGCTCTGAAATGTGTGTACCAGCAGACAGAAAGATAAGGACACAAGCGAAATTGGTTCTCTCTCTCTCTCCTTCCCCCCTCCCTCCCCTATTTTTTCTTTCCCTTTCTCTCTTTCTTTCTTTCTTTCTTTCTTTCTTTCTTTCTTTCTTTCTTTCTTTCTTTCTTTCTTTCTTTCTTTCTTTCTTTCTTACGTTTAAGTCAGGCTCTCTGCTACCCCAAGCTGTATTTGAACTTGCTATGAAACAGAATGACTTTCAACTTCCGATCTTCCAGTTCCCGAGCCCTGAGATTACAGGCATGGATCGGTGTACCAGGTTTGTGTGAGCACTGGCGCTTGAACCCAGGACCCTGCGCATGCTAGGCAAACACTCTACCGACCAAGCCATCTCCTGAAGAAAGGAACGCAAGCTGGGGTGCAGGCATAGGAAACCCGAAGGCAATGTGATGGAGAAAAATCAAGCCAGCTCCACCAATGTTTTAAAGCAGATAGATTCTGGGCTCGGTTATCCCATCCATAAAATGGTGGAAGATATTAGCTGAAGCTGGCATCAATCAAATCGGCACCAATTGCAATTTCTCTTGGCCACATCTCCCTGCTCAATGAAGCCCAGAATCTAGAGACGTTGTCAAGACCCTATGGATCTCATCAGCCCTTTATTCCTGCTAAGGGTTCAATCGTAAAGTCTTCTCTTTACCCTGACGGTCCCGCTCTGAGTCCCACTACACAGCGACCCCATTGGTGACATGATCTCTGAGTTCCCACCTGGTTATCTATCCCTGTCAGCTCTTCCTTCTGTGAGCACACCCCTTGAAGCAGCTTTCCCTAAACCCTGAACGTTCAGATGTGGTGGCAAGCACCCTTGCCAGCCCTTGTCCTTCACTCACCATCCTTGGTCAGGCATTGACATTGGCACAGAGACACAGGGGTCAAAACAAGGTTCTTCTTTCAGGGCACAGATCCCAGTGGAGGGAGTAAGAAATGCATGAGGTCAGAGTTCAGGAGGTTGTGAGGAGACAGAAAACAAGGAAACAGAGTCACTGAGATTCTACTCGAAAAGACTCATTAAGAAAATGCTCCTCTGAAAGGAACCTTTAGGTCAAAGTCAGCATCTGATCTAAGTCCTTGCATTTTGGTGCCATTGGAGTGTTTAGCGTTCAAAGCCTTGACTGGCAGCCAGTCTACCTATACTCCAGTCCTGTCTCCCTCCTCTGCTGTCTTCATGCACCTCAGTTTCTTCACTTATAAAATATTGCTCTCCACTTTTTATAGTTCGTATGAAGGTCAGCTAAGATAACCACCTAGAGAATTTGCGATGCCTTTAATAGGTCATATCTGCGTCATTAGATGCCAGACTGTATCTGGGGAAAGTAAGCCAACTAGAGGAAACACCAACATAGAAAACTTTCTACATCTGGAGAGTGTGTTAGTGTCGGCCCCAAGGCTACCGTGAAGCAGCAAAGAACAGCAAAGATGAGGCTGGAGAGGAAATCTCCAGCTAAGTCACTGTAGGTTTGGTGTGATGGTCAAGGTGTCAACATGACAGGGCCTAGAATCACATAGGAGATTATGAACTTCTGGACATGTCTGTGAGGGATTCTCAAAGCTAGGTTAATTGGGTGGAAAGACCCAAACTAATGTGGATGTCATGAGGGCAGTAGCTTCGCTCCTGGACTGAATAGAAAGGAGAAGGTGAGCCATTCACTTCTCTCTGCTTCCTAGATAAGGACACAAAGTGACTGTCAGCCTCATTCTCCCTGCATGATGCCCTGCCGTGATGGGCTGGATCTCAAACTGTGAACCAAGGAAACCCTTTCTTTTTGAGTTGTGTCCCTTCACAGCTGTTGTGCTGCAAGGAGGAAAGTCAGGAAAATGCTCACTGAGGACTCGCCCTGGACAGCTAAGCTGCTACGGCAAGCAAAGCAGAGGAAGTCCATCCAGATCTCCTGATCTGAGAGTCAGACATCTTCTGTGTGAGGATAGTGTCATCCCCCAGGACCACTGAGTTCCTTCAGACCCCAAGATCGGTAAGAGCAGCACCAAGACCTCCTTCACCTTCTGATCAAGGAAATTGGTATTCTTCTATGAACTCCTGGCTCTGGAGATTCCCTGAAGGAAATATTGTCTTATTTACCAACAAAAGGCTAAATAAATAACTCCTCAGTCAAAGCAATAGCCTACTTCTATGTAAGGTTCTCAGCATGGGTCTAGGCTTTCAGCAATTTCTACACAAATTGCTACATTCCAAAACACTATTCTATTTCATTGGATTATTGTGATATTCTGGGCATTGATGGTGATTAGCCTCAGGATCCTCATTGCGCATTTAAGGCTTTCCCTAAGTAATGTGAAGTGGGTTCCTAAGAGTCGTAAAATCCATGTTGTCACTTAGGCACACACACCCCTTAGATGCGCTAAGTAGCCACAGCCGTTCATTCGGTAGGCAAGCTATCCCTACCGGAAATAGCTTCGCAGCATTTCTGTTCTGTCGAAGTAGTAGGCACTTTCCATTTAAATGACTAAGCAAAAGCAGGAGGCACCTGGTTGGAGTGCTCTCTTAATCAGAAGCCTGCGGTGCCCTGGCTCCTAATGAACCAAGAATTCCAGGATAACAAACAGCAGGAGAGGGCATGGGTGCTCCCCTGTTCAGCCTGGCAGGAGGGAGACCCACTGAAGACAAGCTCTGCCTCCTAAGATGGCCTGGCTGCCACAGATACACCATGCACATGTGAAGTAGTAGGTCACTGAGTGCCAGAGGAGTAAAGAAGATGCCCATGGTCTGTCTTCACCCTGTCTGTCCCCCGGAAGAAAACCTGGGTTCTCTTACAGGGCGACTTACTGTTTTTCAGTTATACAGACTGTGATAGTCAAGTTTCATTGCCAACCTGAGACAGACTTTGGGGGTCACAGAGGAAACCCCAGGGTATGTTAGTGGCAGAGTTTCTCAATTAGGTTAATGGGACGGGGTCTTGGGATGAATTAAAGGGGAGGTACAGCCAAGGACCAGCATCTGTCTCCCAGCTTCTGCCTCCTGACTATGAAGACAATGTGACCAGCTGCCTCAGGATCTTGCTGTAGTGCCAGTCCTCCATGGCGGGTGGTATTCTCAAATCCTGATCTGAAACACCTTCTTCCTTTGAGTTGCTTTTCTCGGGGATTTTGTCAAAGCTACAAATATACAGACTTGGCCAAAGGGGAAACACAGGAACAGCAAAGAGAGAAAAAAGTCAAGCCAAAGGAACTCTATCATTGAGAACACTCATGATGTTGAGTTATTCTTTTATTTATAAATATTATTTTATTTTATAGCTATCTTCCCCCTCCCTAGTGTGTGTGTGTGTGCGCGCGCGCATGTGTGTGTGTGTGTGTGTGTGTGTGTGTGTGTGTGTGTGTGTGTGTGTGTGTGTTGGAGGAGAATGTGTATGTCAGATGTGTGCAGTGCTCAAAGAGGCCAGCAGAGGGTGTCAGATCCCCTGGAACTTGAGTTACAATCAGGTGGTTGTGAGCCATCGTGTAGGAGGTGGGAACTGCAAGGACTCTGCCAGAGTAACGAGTCCTGTTAAGTGTTGAGCCATTTCCCCACCAATGAACATTACTAACGGCCACAAAGTTCTTACTAAATAATCCAGAACACTGACCTAAATATTATCTACCTGGTCCTCAGATAGACTTCATAACTCCATATCTGCCAGATTTCAGGCATTCATGAATGACTTTTTTCATATCTGAGAACCAAGTTGAAATATATTACCCAGTACTACTCATATCTGCTCAGACTTTTCCTGAAAAGCATACTTTATCACAGTGTTAAGTTAGGAGCATCCCCCAAAGCTCATGCCCGTTTCGCTTCTGCTGTCCTTGTGCAATGCCTTCTCTTCCAGCCTCTCTACATATTCTGCCATCACACTTAATGCACACCCAGATCTCCTTGCTGCTATAGTTACCAAGGCTTGAACTTCCCTGTACCACTGAACGTAACACTGTCCACTGAACAGTGGAAACCAGTGACTTGCACCCAAGCTTCCGGCTGCCAGAGTCTGCTGCTTATTCCCTGGTGGAAGCATTTACACTGGTGATACGAAGGACACATCCCAGAAGACTGGAGGCAGAGACTTTGGAAAACTGCCTGGAATGACCACTGACTGGTCCTAAACAAACTGCTAGGCAGGTGAGATGGGTCAGCTGGTAAGGGTGATTGCTGCCAAACCTGACCACCTGGGTTCAATCCCAAGAGCCACATGGTAGCTGTAACTCCCACACATGCATCATGGCATGACCCTCCCTCCAATAGACAAATGCGTAGACTACAATCTGAGTCATGGCATACTATTGAAGACTGATAGCTGTTACCAAGAAATATTCCAGACTACTGTGGTTAATACAGTACCTTTGCATGGTCACATGACTTGAGCACATCTTTTTCTATTGTTCTTTTGTAGACACTTATCCCTTTAATCCCTAAGCTCCACAGGCAGGCAATTCACCTACTTTATTCACTTTATATTACCAACCAGAATAGTTCATGAGATTTAATACACATGTTTATCAAGTGAATGAACTAGCAAAGAGAGGAGGAGAAATAGGGGGAAAGGAAGAAGCAGAGGAGAAGGAGGAAGCAGAGGAGGAAGAGGAAGATGAAGGCAAAGACGACTACATGCTTGGCCAGGTGGGAAACAGCTTTCTCAAATAAATGTTGGCATTTTTTATTGAGTTTTCAGCTTCCAGTTGCCAATAGCTAAACATGTTTGGTCGATACAGCTAGATTTAATTTGGTTGGGTTGATTTTTAACCCAAGGGGGGAAAAGGCCAGACTGACAGAATTTGGACTGAAAGACTACTAGGTGAAATTACCAGATAAAATACAGGCTCTCTGGTATGTCAGTAAATAGATCACATATTCTTTTAAGCGTAAGTATAGCCTCAGTATTACAAAGGATAGTCCTGTGAACTATTTGGACCATATTTAGAAAGATGACTCATTACTTAGTTGAGATTCTGATTCGACTGGGTATTCTGCTTTTGTTTTCTCAGCCTGACAACTGTACTCCTAACCTACCCAGCGCCATAGGGTCAGGCCTTGCAGGTTTGGCAGAATGCATATTTCAGGACAAGTAGCAATGGCTAATATTTCTAATTACTTTTATGCTTCAGATTGGCAAAGCAAAATATGTCCCCAAGTTAATTTTCCCTAAAAAGTCCTAAGCCACACTATGCCCCTGACAGTAAGTCTGTATGGTATTCCCAGTGGTGTATATTATTGTCTACCTTTAAGATGGTTATTTCTTCTTAGCAGGAAGGGAATTCTGTTCTGTTTCTCTTAAAATCTTAAACACAACCAAGTGCTACTCGAAATGGCTGTGTGAAGACCCCCATCCTTGACATTAGGAAGGTTTCTTTAATGAACTAAAGAGATGGCTCATTGGGTCCAGTGCCTGACACACAGGTTGGACGGTGTAAGTTCAGTTCCTAGAGTGCACGTAACTAGAAGTTGTGCACAGAGATCCTGACTTGTAATTCTGGTGCTGGGAGGCAGAGACAGGTGGAACCCTGGGGCTCACTGGCAAGCCAGCTTAGCCTGCTTATCAAGTTCCAGAATAGTGAGACCCTATCTCCAAAAAAAAAAAAAGCACCTGAGTAATGAACATACAGTTGTATTCTGCCTTCTACACACACACACACACACACGAGCATGGAATAAGCACAGAATAAGAAGGCCCAGTTAAGAGGCACCAAACCAAGGTACAAAAGAAACGAGAGAAATGGCAGAGCAGTCACCTGTAAGGTGTGCGGAAAGCAAATGCTAATTGTCAGAACTTGCCCACCCACGGCCAGCCCACGTGAGGCTAAACCTTGTGAGCACATCAGCACCTTCACAGTTTCCCGGCTCTTGTGCCGAAGCCATGAAGCTTGTTGTCCTGAAAACTAGCTTTGCAGACTGCGTTTTTCTAATCATTTAGATTGCCACTTATAACACTATCATCTGAAACCAACCTTAAAAAAATAAAACACATTCCTTCCCCATAAAGAGTCCGAAAAGCACGGCTCACAAATATGCATCATTTTCTAATTTGTCTTCATTTCCATCGGCCCACTTCTGGGGGAGAAAATAGGCGAATTGATTTGTGTTCTGATTGCAACAGAAAAAGAAAACCACAAAGCCCTGCCAAGGAAAACATGGCATTTCCGACAGCAGAGAAAAACCCCTTCTTGTCTTCGTCTTGCCTCCATGGCTCACTCTTGTCTGTTCTTCACCCTGTGACCCCCACCATCTTCCTGACCCCCAGGGAAGATATCTGTGTTAAAAAATCAAAACATAACAACAAACCTCCAGAAGAAACCACACAGCACCTTGCCCCCAGGGACTGGCTGTGGTGAGATGGACTCTGGTTAGTCTCAGCTTTTCTCACATACGAAGCACAGGAGTATTTTACCATTGTGGGCCACGCTCTGACTTCCATGATTCCCAGTGGTAGGATATACTCACTGCTAAACTAAGATAAGCCTGCTTTGTGGGTTCTCTGGGAGTGATCTGGCATCCCTAGGGCTCATGTCAGTAGGAGGAGTCACCCCATTGCCCTGTGGATTTGAGAAGTTCATCAGGTGTCCTAAAACTCTCTACCATATTTGAGACAATGTCTCTCAATAAACCTGGGACTGGGTTGGCAGGCAGCAAGCCCCAGAAATACCCCTGTCTCTTACTTCCCAGTGCTGAAGTCATGGGAGCATCAGTGCCTGGCTTTCTCTGGGTGTCCTGGGGATCTGAACTCAGGTCCTTAGGGCTTGTACAGTGAGCGGCTCTTACCCCAGGAAACCATCTCTCTGACTATGTATAGTGCACTCTTGAATGTCTCTGGGGATGGACATAAGGTCAGACTGATGCTCTGGGAAGGGCCTTGCAAACAGCTCACTGCTGGCAGCCTCTATTCCCATCATTCTCACCAGAGGCCTCAGGATGCTGAACCCTTCTCTTATTATACAGTCATGAGACATAATTATTGCTTTTTCCTTAAGGAACTTTGTGACCAAAAGTAAAGAGAGAGACAGAGACAGAGACAGAGAGAGAGAGATACACTGACTATTTACTGAGGCCCCTAAATGCTAAGAGCATAGACTAATAGTGGTCACATAGAGATTTGTTGTTGATCTATAGAATCTTCATTTTCAGCAATTTAACCCTGAAAAGCTTAGCCACTCTGAGGACAGTTATTTAGGATGAAGTGTAACTCAGCACCTATTTCATTCTCTACTACGACTTTTGGTCCTTTAGAAAAACAGCTTCCCCATAAAAACATGTACAAGGCTGCCTGTTATATAGGGCTAGTAAAACAAGGAGGTAATTAGTTCAAGTTACACCTCGAAACAACAGGAACATGTTTTCTCCTAGTTTGTAGAGCTCTGGGTTAATTTAAACTAATCGTTTCTCTATTTCCCCCTGTGAGAGATAAACTTCAGTATTCAGAAAGTGCCAACAAAGAAAGAAATGCAAAGAGGTGGAGAAATCTAATGAGTAAATACATGCTGATGCTCAGACTGGCCTTCAGGGATGGAGCTCAGAGGACACCTCTTTAGATAGACTCTGCCTACCATGAAAGGATTCCTGGGAAGGTCCTGGTGATGGAGAAACTAGTGGGAAGCCTAAACCTACCCACTGCTGTCAGAGATGGGTAAGGAGTGACATGGGGGGCATGAGAGATAAAGCTGAAGCACCGGGTGACTTGCTCTCCTTTGTGAGCCATGGCTGTATCCAGTATGCCCGTTAACTTTGCCTTATCCCTTCTAGCCTTGGTGACTAAGGTTCCCTGCACTCGGCCTTTGTAGGCGGAGAAAATCCCAAGGTACCACCAGAACACATTTCTTTTTCTTTTAATGCCAAGTAAGATTCCTGCATCGCTTGTGTCTTTCTATGTCTGGTGGGAAGGGTAACTGAGAGGGTCTCGGGATTAGTCACATGACCTCCAACAACCCATCACAGGAAGCGTTCCAGAGCATCCTTGCTGACTTTCTGGGAAGACAGGGGTCTCACAAGAAGGATTCTAGAGCATCCTTGCTGACTTTCCGGGAAGGAAACCTGACACACACAGGTCTCACAAAAGAGTTCTAGAACATCCTTGCTGACTTTCTGGGAAGGAAACCTGATGCACATGGGTGTCACAGGAAGAGTTCTAGAGCATCCTTGCTGACTTTCCAGAAGGAAGTCTGATACACATGGGAACCCAGGGATATCCCTTCTCCTAAAGGCAGGTTTTAGCCAAAGAGATATCTAACCCAGAGAAACCTCTGTCTTATTCTTCACATGGGCTCTAAACACTGATATTTTCATCTGATAAAAAGAAAACTTATCAAAAGGAATGGTTTGTCTGATGGTATCCCAGGTCCCTGCCTGATAGAGATGGGTGACTATTGCTCAGGCTTATTACTAATTAGCTCTTACAACTTAAATTAACCCATAATTCTTATCTGTGTTTAGCAACGTGTGTGTCAAAAAGCATCCATAACCTTTAGTACAGGGTTACAGGTAGGAGAGATGGGCAGATTCCTGGAGCTCACTGCCTAGACAGTCTGGCCAATTGATGACCTTCCAATTTAATGAGAGACCCTGTCTCAAAAACTAATATGAAGAGCAACTGAGGAAGACACCAACCTCTATTATGATCTCAGGTCTCTACATGCTCTCTCTCTATTTCTCTCTCTCCCTCTTTCTCACACATTCTCTCTCTCACACACAAACACACTCACACACACTCCCCCCCACACACACACGCACAGTTACTATCTATGTGAAATAGATACAAATGTTACCAAGGACAGGGAAAGTAGATGGGCCCCATAGTAAAATGGGCCTCACGCTTGTATATCTGACATGTCTGATATGTCTGATATGTTGTCTGACATGTCTGATATATCTGACATGATGTCTGATGTGTCTGACATCTCTGGCATGGCTTTGTCACATGGTACCTTTTGAAGATCTGTCTAATTCCAGCATACTTCTGTTTGCCACAAACTCAAAACATTTGCCTATTTTCTTGGTAAAGAAATAATACTTGCCTCAAGGTCACTTGGTTACTCCATCAACTGGTAATAAAAGAACCCCATCTATTAAACCAGGTAAGAACCCTGGTTCAGTGGGTTCGCGTTGGGGAAACTCTCTTTGTCAGTTTCAGTACAGCCAAATTGTTTGTCACTCCACAGCCTTGCTGAGAGGAGGTGACGTGGAAACATTTAAGCTCTCCATGCAGAAACATTTTTTTCTTCAAAGAGCATGGAGTCTCCCAAGGCCTTAATATTATCTATTTTCCAGTGAAGAGATGTGAGCTTGATACCAGTTTCACTTTTCCTTTGGCATTTTATTTTTTTATTTTTTTTTATTTATTTTAAAGTTTTTTAATTAATTAATTAATTTTTTTCCATACATTGTTTTGTTTTATTTTTTCCATTCAAGAACATAATTAAAGATAAAAAAAAAATTTTTTTTCCTTT